>VWZV01012970.1:51352-243561 GCA_013397155.1 Irena cyanogastra | reverse complement strand
CCCGCGGTGAGTCAGGCCGGGCCGCCTCCTTCTCCTCCTCCCCCGCGGGCCGGGGGAGCCGCGCGGCGCCGGCCGTGACGCGCTCGGGAGCTGGGCGGGAGCCCGTGTGTGCCTCATCGGCCCGCAGCGTGCGGGACAGCGAGCGCGGCACAGCCGGGCACCCCCGCTTCCCGGCACCTGCCGGCGCATCTCCCCTGGGAAGGGCTGCTGGAAACCATGTGTGCTTCTCCTTAACGTTAAAGTCCTGGCACAACTTTTCTATCCATAAAGAATACTGCTTTAGTAATGCTTCCAGGTTTAGTGGGGTTTGTTTGTTTTGAGGTTTTTTTTGGAGGGGCGGGGTTTAGTTTCTACTTTACTATCAGTAAGAAGCAAACGAAATGTCGTGTTGCCATCTCTCTGCTCAAGCCCGGTGCATAGCAAGTGTGACTCTTTCATTGTGGTTAAATTGGATCAACCTGTTGAAAAAGACAGGACTTCAATCTGCAGGCTACTGCCGATAGGGGTGTACTGTTTCTAACTGTGTAATTTCCGCGGGTTTGGTAAAGGCAAAGTTGTAGCTGACTTACAGTGTAGAGTCCCAAATTTCCTTAAGGATACACAGGACCTTTTCTTCTGAAGGGGGAGACTGAGGTCTTGGCTGCAAGAAAGAGAAACCAGGTAAAGGATTTGTCTGGAGTGGAGTTACGAAGAATTCTAGCAAAACAGAGATTAGTGGCATAGCTTGTGTGATTCCCCCCCCCCGTTACCTCATTTGGCAGTAATTAGTACACAGGAATCAGCACATCCATATCTGCTGGTATATCTGGCTGCTTCTTGCCTTAAGGTGAGCTTGTTCCGTTCCTGGTAATTTTTTACCTGTTCTCGTTACTTGGAGAGTAGGGGTGGGTAGAAGTGAAGGTAGAAGTGCCTCTCCTGAGCTAGCAGGAAAATGAAAACCATGGTGATGATGGTTTTGCAAAATGGCTTTATTGCTCAGCAAGCTTTTTATTAGGAATGGTGAGGAAAAGGATCACTGTAAATGCTAATCGGAAAATGGACTTAAAGTCCACCTCAAATGTTCCTGTTAATGGTCACCTGTGTAGTTATGTTCCCTTAAGCCTTCTTCTACAAAGATCCAGTTAGAAGCAAAATCTTATGCTTGCTTGAGGCATCCAAATGTATGACTTCTAGGAATATGGGTAAAGGTTACTCAACTTTCTCCTGGTCACAGGAAGCTTTGGCTATCTTTGTTAAAAGTCTGTTTTGTCACGGCTAGGAGTGGCTGATGATTGTTTCCTCTGATAGCATCAGAGTACAGCATCTTGTAGAAATACGTGGGCTTCCACTTGCTGGTGGGATGTACTTCAGCACGTCAACTGCCTTCTGTGACTCATCAGTTTAACTAGTTATTGTGTTTTCTTATGGGCTTCTCCTTCTCCTTGCCAGACTTCCCTGCTCAGGCTTACCAGTGATTGTGCCGTAGATTTTCGGTTTCACGCTGCTGTCTGAGGTTCTTTTGGCCCACAGTGATACTTAGGGGAGACTGTAAATATCTGCAAGGAGTAGTATTTCTTTAGCACACTGTCTTAGGGGGAATATATTGGAGTCTCTCCCATGGAACAATGTTGTTTTTAAACTGTATGCATATTCCTCCACTTAGCAGCAGCCAGCTGGCCACACAGTGAATTTTGACTGCCTCTTCTTCCCCAGCCTCTTGACTCCTTTGAGGGATTTTGTCATGCTTCCTAGGCTTCTTCCTAATCTGGTTCGAGTAGGCTAACAGATTCCTAAGCTGTTTTGCAGGGAGGGAAGGGATGATATTGAGGGAAGCAGTGGTACTGCTATTGTTTCTCAAAGCAGGCTGAGATCTTCTGGTACTGTTGGCACTATTTCTGTGTTTCCCCGTCCCCTCCTGTTGACTTGTGTGAGTGTAGGGAGCTCCTGCAGCCACTGCCATTGTGGTAGCAGGAAGCGTCTGGTCTGTACGTGGTGATGTCCCTGTGAAACTAAACCTAAAAGCACAGCTATAAATACTGGTGCTGAACGCTGTTTACTGAACTAGTGTTTGGCACTGAAAGAATGTTTTTTCTGTTGCAGTAAACAAGAATTCTTGGGAATGTGTGCTGTACTAGGCGGTGTCCTTTTTTTCTAGGTGATATCTCAGTCACGTTAAGACTTTGCTGGTTCTGCATAGGAACATTTTCTACTAAAAAGTGTATTAAAGGAGACCAAAAACTTCACATCTAAAAGGGCAATGAGAAAGGGTCTGTTATTGACAGTAATAACAGCAGCAGTGCTATGATGCACTGCTGTTGTCAGACATTCATATTTGAGGGGTGTATGAGAATGGCAAGACTCTGAGCCCAAAGGTCTGGCTTAGGCCATCATCTCCTTGTAAATATTTAGAAAAGAGTACAGGTGTAGAGTAGATGCAGGTAACAATTTACAGTGTGCTCTTCCTTCTAGTAGAGTGGCTTGGACTTCTAAACTGGAGAGTCTCTAGTCTGTTTTCCTTTTAATGGCCTCATGAGTTCCTGCCACCCCCAAAACATGTATGTGAGGTTTTGAGGAAGCAGTCGTGTGTAGGTGACTAGACCCTTTTCAAGTGCTGCACAGGTTGCTTCAGTACTTGTAATCAAGCTGTGTTAACAAGTAACAGATCTTTAATTACAGAGGCTAAAACTCTCCTTTAACTAGGGGTTTGAAAAGTACAAGTTTGTGGTGTCCCTCCAATTGCTGTGAGGTAAGGAGGAGTTGAACTGCCTCTATCACTGTTCCTCTGAGTTCCTCCTACACATTCCTGTAAATTGGAGAAACAGGTTTTGCCAGGTCTTATAAGACACTGCAGTGTGGCTTCTAAGTAGATGCTGTTTCAGTGTTCAGACAGGAGCTGGACTTGATCCTGACAGTCATGGAACATGAAGTTGGCCACTTTGTCATGAACCAATTGATGCCTCGAGAGGCATCATAACCTGGAACAGGAGCTAAACAATGTTAAAGGAATAAAGTGGGTATTTATTAAAAGACCTTCAAAGGATACATCTGGGGCAGTACTAGAGCCTGGCATGGCTCTGTCCAAGATGGACCCAAGGTGGACAATGGGTCATGAGTTTTCACACTTCTATAAGTTTTGGCCCATTTACACATTGGGGTTAATTGTCCAATTACAGCTCAGGTTATGCAGTCCCACCCTCCCAGACTGCTCTCCTCAAGTCCCTGTTGTTTGCACTTTTGGGGCCTAAAGCTGCAGGGGTGTCCTTGCTTTTCAGGCTGGAAAAGGATTGTTGTGTCTGACTACACTGTGAGGAGAACTTGCTAACACTTTACATGAAGTTCAGAGTTACACACTAAGGTAGTACAGAATCTGGAAAATACGAAAGCTTAAACTTAAGGCATCACAATCACAGATCATCTTAGCAGTAGGAGTACTAAAAAAAAAAAAACCAACAAAGTCTTGTGGGGTCTTACTTGGTTAGTGTGATGCTGCCAATGCAAGAAGGAGCTTTTCCAGAATAAGGATGTGCTGCCTTTCCACTTGAGAGGGTTGCACACTACTTGATACTGCTTCTTTGGGCAGTTCTGGTTTCCAAGGAAGAAAGAAGGGTAACTGTAAGTGAAAGAGAGTAATTTTAAACACCTTCCTTCAGCTGTGTTTCATGTCTAGCTACTAACCTAAAGAGAACTGATGAGTGGCAGTGAGATTTTCAGCTTTGCTGCCCATTTCTGGGATAAGAAATAAAAAAAGGGATGGATGGTCAATTCTGAAGATAGAGCTAGGTTTTGTGCTGTGTGGTAAACCCTTGACTGAAGAATAGTCCGTTAAAGCACTGTGTCTGGTTGCTGCATTAGAATGAGCTGAACTGGGAGGTGAAGGCACACTGAGACTTAAGGGAACAGCAGTTTCATATGCAATTATAGAAGTATTTGTATAACATTATTGTACTATCTTATTTTAGATTAACTTCTTTAATTTTCTTTCCAGCCACCAAAGTTCTTGGCACAGTCAAGTGGTTCAATGTCAGAAATGGATATGGCTTTATCAACAGGTACGTTTAAATTCTGATAGTTGTATTTATGCTGTGCTAAGACTTGTAGTACACGAGGTAGGCCGTGTGTTACTAATTGCAACAGAGACCTCAGGACCTGACTAAAAGTTCATGCAGTTGATAGTCAGCTTAGGCCAAGACACTCAGCAAACTTTCTTAAATACCTCAGCCCCTAATCGAAGGTAGTGTGCATGGGGAGAAAACAGAAGGGGTCAAACTCACTGCAAATTTGGTCTGTTACCTGTTTCTCATGTTTACTTCTACTACACTTTTAATGAGCTGCATATTCTTTAGTGACTGCCTGGCTTTTTTCAAAGGCCTGAGGAAGGTAGGAGGATGAGGGCAAATACTTTTGGGTAGACTTCAAGTGTTAACTGCTTAGTTAGAATCCCTCCTGTGGATACTCATTGAGATTCTCTGATAGTATCTTACTGAAAATATGACAGGCCTTGGTTTCATAGAAATTCTTTATTTGTGTCTTTTGTTTTTTCCCTCTTCTCTGGGCACAAACAAACCTCTGAATAGCATTGAGACTCCTAATAGCTGTAGGTGAGATTGATCATGTGCAGCCTTAGGTGCAGAAGACCTACGCTTCCAATTTACTGGAGGAAACTCTGGCCTTTAAGGCTGAAATATCTTTGTGGCTAAATGTCTTGTGTGCTTTTTTGAGGAATGAAACTGCTGTATGCTGAACACTTGTCTTCCAAAAAACGTACCTGGCAGGTTGTTTCACTCTGCAAGTCCTTGAGCTGTTACATATCAGGTAGATTTGGGTGAGTTGGACAGTGCAGAAAGGGGTAGAAGACCCCACGTTCATGGATCTGAAGCTAATCGTGGTGTGGTATTAGTCTCAGTTTCTGGAGGTTATTATCCAGTGTTACATAAGCTTAGAAGAGAAGTTATAATTAGGAAGTCCTCTTAAAATCTATAATAGCAGTTGATGTAAGAGCCTTCACCTGGTTATGGTGTAATAACTTGTTAGCTTTCTTCCTAATGTGAAGTCTACTGTTGCTTCAATTCAGGACAACAAATTTGGGATTATGCATTATCTTCACAAACTCTCTGACCCACCTGTTGTTTGCTGAGAAGGAATTGAGTGAACAGATGGCAGGGCTTAGGCTCTTTTTTATTGTATGGGAACACAGATTCAAGGTCTCAGACTTATCTTGGTGTTTTGTATGTAGAAGCCTGAACTATGTGGCCTAATCCAGAAAACCTCACGTTCCTGTCTGGGTCCTCCTCCTGTGGACTCTCCTAATGCCTCTTGTGCCTCTTTGCTTTGAATTTCACTGAAAGGAGATCTCTGTTAACAGCTGTGGCCAGTCCTGTTGATAGTCTTGTTTGACCTCTGGGGTAAGGGCTCAGGTTGCAGTCCCTCTGGAAGTGTTTTTGGCGAGTTAGAGTAGTGAAAAACAAGCAGTCCAGTCATCAACTCTGTCCTGCATAAAGAGAAAACACTGAATGTTTGCCAGAAGATTACAGAGAACCTCCCCCGTCCTCTCACACTTTTGAAGGCCTGGGAGTCCTTTCTAGTCTCAAGCAAATGACCATAGAAGTTCAGAGCAGAGTTTTGGTAGCATAGGCTTAGACAGAATGCATGGAATTCAGGGCATGTGCTACAGGCTGAGAGAAGGAGGGTTTCACTTGAAAAGCCAGGAATTTCTGTTAAAGTCTCTTTAGTCTAAATTCTTACGGCTTCTCACTTTCTTTTCACAGAAACGATACCAAAGAAGATGTGTTCGTTCATCAGGTAAGACAGCAGTAGTTGTGCTTAGACATGTGTGTTGTGAGAGGTTTCTAATGCAGCTTCCTGGAGCAGCTACTCAACCTTGTCCTAGCTTCTCCTTAGACTATTTTCTGCAGATAACTTGAGTAGAAGTGTATGTTGAAATTTTCAGGGAGAAATATTAGGTTGTTTTCCACCTCTGTGAAGGGCTAGGTATTTTAACCCTTCTTAAACCTTTTTTGTCTGCTCTAATTTGAACACTAAAGGTGTTTTTCTGGTGTGTTTTTTGTTTAGTTGTCTCCCCTTGGTGAGATGACTCCTCTGTGAATACCTTGCTGCTGCTGTCTGTCCTTCCCCCTATTTCCTCATGCTCCTTGTGTCTTTTGTTTCTTCCTACCCTCTTTGCTTGCAGGTCTGTTCTGTCCTCCCTGGTATTGGAGAGAAAGTGATCTAGTCTGGCTCTTGACCAACCTGAGTTGCCATCAGCTGTTTCTGCACAAGGCAGCTGCTCTTAGGCAGAAGAGGAGGAAGGCTGTGTGCCAAGTATGCCCAAGCAGAGGGAGCTTGCCCAGTGGCTTGTTATTGGTTAACTTTCCTTGAGCTGTCAGGAGGCTGTTCTAAGTTTATACTGTGACTCTCAGGTTTCAGGCAAATAATGGCGAGACAGAGGATGCTGTCACCATGCTGATGTCAACTGATTAGTTGGCTTAGATCTGGTTTTGCATCATTCACCAGAAACTGCAGTCTTGCCCCTAGAGTTTGTCCTGTATAAAATGTCTGCAGGCTCATGTGATCTTTGAAAGCATGAACTTTCTCTGTCGCATGGCAGTATTTCTGTCAAATGTAACAGGGAAGTTTGTTCCCAGGGCTGGTCACTGAGAATGAGGGTATGTGCATATATCCCTAGCCAGTAAGTCAACACTGAGAGTTAGTTTAGTTCTTGTGTCTTGATGACTAAATAGTGGTAACTGTGGTAACAGTGGTAACTGTCTGGGTCATAGGGTGTACACCCATTATCTGAGCCTGGCTGAAGCTGGAAGGGGTTAAATCTAGCACCTGTTATGAGAGAAAATTATGTTGAGAAGTGTGCGTGGTACATGTTCCTGGTTCAGCTGGTGGGCTTGAGAGCAAGCGCTATCAATGCATATCCTGATTTGTGGCGGCCATTTTCCTTCCTTAGCAGCCTGTGCTGGTGGACATGCTGACACATCTGTGGTCTGGTGGGATTGTGTCCAGAGGAGGGTGGGAACAGTTCTGGAAGAGAAACATTTTCTGGATAGACAGCACTGCCTTAAAGACAAATGAGGTTTCATTGATACTTGTGAGACAATATTCTGGAAAATGGCTGTTGTGCTGATGACAGATAACTTGGATCAGTGTTGTTCTGCTTGTGAAGGCTGCCAGCTGAGACCCAAACAGAAAGCTAGTGTTATCTGTGCTGTTTTGTCTCCTTTACCTATAGAGGTGATTATTCCCCGAAATGTGAACTGGTGGGTGTGTGTGGAGAGGGGTGGGCACTTCCCATCTCATGTGGCTGAAGTCTTTTTGGGGTGAACAAAACTGGCTTTGTTTCAGAAGTACCACATCATGTGCAGGCCTGCATCCGATTAACCCTCTTGGCAGGCTGAGCATGGCGGAGTAGAGGCTTCTAGTGCAGCTCTGGCTTGGCAGCAGTCGATGTTCCTCATCCTGTACGTGGATGTGCTTGCTCCCAGAGCCTGGGACGTGATGGCCAGAGCTTCTGATGAGGCTGTCTGACGAGGGAGGCAAGTCTATGCTGTGAGCAAACATCCTGCTTCAAGCTCCCTCTACACTGATAGTGCCTGCTGTGCCCCTCCCTCCTGGCTGGGAGGGGCTGGATTACACTCCTAATCCCTTCAGAGTAAGGCTGACCTAGTTGAATAGATGCAGCTTCTCCCTGCCTCCCCGGCATGTATCTGCACGGGGAGGGAATGGCCGATCTCATGATTGGAATGGGGGTTAGTGCTTGGTGTCTGGCTATTGGATGCTATTTATAACTAGTACAGATTAAAATGCTTTTCTTTTTAGGGCATGCATGGCTTGTTTTGAGTTAACCCTTTGTCTTGCAGGGCCCTAGGCAGTGTTTTTGGGAAGGGCATTTCTTCACCTTGTGTCCCTGTCTGGTTGGTTGGTGCAAGGTGCTGTCCAGGGCACTGTGTCAGCTACAGGTGCTGCGAGCAGAAGGGATCCATCTGCTTCATGGGCTGCGTGTGTCTTGCAATTTAACAACAGGAAAAGTGTCAGCAGCCAGAGCAGTTACATTTAATTAGGTAGAGTTTAAATCAAAGAGCTGTGAGGAGGAGTTAATCTCTTTCTCTTCACTTGGCTGGATTGTGTGGATCATGCACAGCCTGAAGTACCTGCACCAGGAATCGGTGTAACAAATTTTGGCTGTTACTGGCACAATGCTGAATGTGCTGATGATGTAGTGGTATGAGCACATGGAAAGAACTATTTCAAACAAGAACTTGAGCTAGCTCTGGAGGCTGTTGTGGCTGCCTGTTCTTCAGTGTTCCCCCTGGGAAAGGAAAGGCTTTGTTGTTGAGTGTTGTCTGTTAATATGAAACATCTGTCTTCTGATTCAGAGAAGCTGGAGCCTGCAGGATGCTGGTTAACAGTAACAGGGAGAATAGGGCTCTCTCCCCCCTGGATACACAGAGTAAAAGGCTTTTCATCAAGCTTAGAGCTTAGGCTTATTAGAGGCTTATTTCAACAATGTTTATCTGCAGCTGAAGTACTAAAGCTATATGGTTTCTGCTTGGGTTTCTAGGATTTACTCAAAGTTGTCCTGATTGCCTTTATAAAACAAGCTCCAGCCTACTGTAGCCTCTACCTTCTGTTGGCAGTTGCAGGTCTGGATTCTTGAAGTTTCTTCCCATAAAGCTGGGAACAGAACATGTGGAATACTGTTGCTTTTATCCTCCATTATGCTTTTTGAAGGCTATTTGAGGAGCTTCATCAATCTTACATGTAACCTTGTGCTGAAATTTGTTAATCCTTTCTTCTTCTGCACTTACAGGGAGGGGGAAGGAGTTTGAAATACAGCTTATTGACATCGCTGTCACATGCAAAGCACAAGTCTTACAAATTTTAGTCAGTTGTTTCAGTACAAATAGTACTAAGTCATTAACTTTGCTGCAGATGAAGGGTTTTAGTAGGAGTATATAAAATTTATGGAAAAGCAAACACTTCGATCTGATTTTTAGAAATGGGACAGTTACACTAAAAGGTCAGCAGAAAGCAAACAAAGTTGTTTGAGATAATTGTGGACTCTCTGCTTGCTAAAGTAATTCCCAAAGGAATTGACTTGAACAGCTCATTCTGTTTCTGTATTCAAAACCCTGAACCTCTTGAAATGTTTTTGCTTTGGCAGTAAGTACACTCTTGCATCCTTCCTTAGTCTGTTCAGGGATGCTGCAGGATATAGGGAAAGGTATGACTAGAAGGACATGCTGGTCTGTTGCCTGAAACACAAAGGAGATTATATTGAGCAGCAAGGAAAACAGGTTTCCTAGACTAGTTAAGATGAGATTTAAACTGAATAAATTTTTTCCTTCAGTTGGAAATACTTTGGGGCTGTTGTTGACTAAGTATTGTTGCTATGCAAAGGTAACAACTCCATTGATGGTTATTCTGCAGTTTTTCTTGAACTGCAAACAGATAGGACAACTGGCTGTCCTGTGTCTGCCCTACATCCCATTTCTTTAGCTGTGCTTCCGTGTGTGTTTCTCTCTGCTGGTTCTGCACATCCCTCTTTCATGCTAACTAAAGGTTCCCACATCAGGAGACATAGTGTGAATTGGTCTTTAATAATCTAGTGCAAGATAATAATCTTTCAGTAAGAAAATAGCTACTGGATTGCCTTCTACAATGCATGTCTTGGTCTTTTCTCCCTGGCATCTTCCAGTTTGCAGAGCCTTGCCTAATGAACAGACCCCGTAGGCTTGTTCACTACACCTCTACAAGACCATTTGTGGAGTCCTAGAAATACTCCACAGAGTATGAGCAAGGTATTTGTATATGACAGACTGAAAACTGCTCCAGGAGGTTTGAGTGTTTCCTGTGAGTCTGAGGAGGTGTACAGCTGGCTTTGATCCAAACCCATGTTGTTATTTTTATGTAACAATAATAGTATCATTATTCATATCTATTATTGTAGTACTTTGGGGTTTCTGTCCAGGAGGTGGCTAAGATGGCATCTGTCTGTTCTGGTACTATTCCTGTGTTACCACAGACTCACCTAATACTTGGGGTCTCATTTACAGTGCTTAGATAAAATGCTAATTTGTTACACCAGAGTTACAGTAATTCTTTTCTAGTTGCTATGGCTTGCCATGATACCATATAGTTAATGCTAATGCAAAAATGCTCTGGGTCTTGAGTTCTCTTTTGATGGTCTGCAGCTCTCCTAATGACTGAAGGCAGGGATCACACTTGCTGCTAGCACTGCCTTGGTACAGCATGGAGGAAGTCAAACACAGAGTATGAACTCTGTTCGTGCAGAGATTTGTAATACTTTCCATATCCCAGTGTGCTGGACAGAGCAAATCCTGGGGCAGTGGCTGATTTATAAACCCATAAATAGTGAGAGAAGAGGAGACCTTGAACTGAGTATTGGTCAGCCTGTGAAATAAAAGATATCTGTGTATTTGAAATACCTTAGTGTGGTGACTGCTTATGTATGTAGAGTTGAAATTGTAGCAGAGAAATACTGCCCTTCCCTCATCTGTGGGGCTATGAATGTGTAAGAAAAGCAATATAATATATTTTTATGCCTCTTCCTTTCAAGACGGCGATAAAGAAAAACAATCCACGGAAGTACCTGCGCAGCGTTGGTGATGGAGAGACTGTAGAATTTGATGTGGTTGAGGGAGAGAAGGTGAGAGATCATTGGAGCCTCAGAGTGTGGTCCAACAGAGAACATCACACACAACTTTAGTTGTGTCTCTGATGTCTCTATCAGATGTGTTAACCACTGGGTTGGTGGCATTCATATAGCATTTCTGGGGAAATCTGTTTTTTAAAGGTATCATTAAGGCATATTTCTAGATATGTATCAAAACTACCAGGAAACTGCATCCTAGTGCTTCTAGAATCTGCCGCTGTTACTTGGGAGAACATGTGAAGCCTACAGCCTGCCCAGTAATTATTAACTAAGGCCTATGTTGCCCTGAACAATTTTTCTTGGAGTCTGGTAGCTTAATAACTGTAAGAACATTCAATTTCCTTATGCTTCTACTTTCCTGAACATTTTTTGAGGGTTATTTTTGTCTCAGTCAGTTAATTCTTGCTTTCTCCTCTGAACTCAGCCTGTTGGATAGGATTTCAGTATCTTAACTCATGATGATATCTCTTGGTTAAGGGGTTGGGAATAACAAACCTCCTTTTGCCCTGTGCAGGAGAAAGGAATCACTGTAGTTTGGAACTTAGGCAAAAAAGCCTCTTTACTGTTTCATCTCCCTGTAGCTGGTTGTTCTTTCCTCACACCATGCTGGCTGCCTTTCTTTTGCCCTTTTAGGGTGCAGAAGCAGCTAATGTCACTGGTCCAGATGGAGTCCCCGTGGAAGGCAGCCGCTACGCTGCAGACCGGCGCCGCTACCGACGGGGCTACTTTGGCCGACGCCGGGGCCCACCTCGGAGTGTGAGTTCCATTTCCCTGGATTGCTGCTGCTACACACAATACTGGCAGGGCTGTTTCTCACCTGTCTGAGGCACTTGTGACCATGCAACATGGGTCTAATAAGCTTTCAAGTTATGGTGTACAAGTCATCTTGACAAAACCAGAACAGATTGGTATTGCATAGGAGACAAGTACTACAAAGCTGTCGTAAACTGAGAAGCATTACTTTTTTGAGATCTTAATCTCTTAATTATACCTCGACTGCTGTCAAATACTACCTGTTTCTACTATCTATCCTAGCTCCTTTGAATATTTAGTTATCCTGATAAGTTCTGTATGTGAGAACATCGCAGATGATTGTGGGGTTTTTAATTGTGTATGGTCATGGTGATTAAAATGGCTGTGCAGAATGGAAAGGATACCTGGCAAACCTAAGGTAGACTACTAAGGGCTGTCAGGAGGCTACAGCTTTTGTTTCCTACTGGGTAAGATACACTTCTGTATCTAGATATCTTGTTAAATTCCTTCTTTTAAAGGGAAGAGTAATACATGAGGAACTGTAAGTCATGTAACATTTTAGAAAAGGCTTTACTGATGGCTGGCATTTAAAACACAAACCACAAACAAAAATCAAACCAGAAAAAACACTACCCAAACCAACATGCAGGTTTATCAATTAACAACTAAAGGGGAAAGATAACCACTGCATCTCTGAAAGATTGAAAGGACTGTTTTGTGGGGGTTTCCCTGTGGAGTGGGGCTTTGTGTAGAATGTGAAGTGGTCTGTGGCAAATTTGTGTGATGTCTTTGTTAGCTTTTCAAATAAAGAGCTGTCCTGATCAGTAGCTGCCTCTCCATAACGTGTACCCCTTACAGTTCGTTTCTTGTCGTGAAATGCACTTAATATGCATCAGAGAATGTTTCTAAGAACAGCTTCTTAGTCTGTGAGGAGCAGGGGGCAGCACTGATGGCTCTTGTTTTGTCCTCATCTTAATTTTGCCCAAATTTAAGCCTTTAGAAAATCTGCTTCTTTTTACCCAATATGTACAGTTTCTGTACTGATACATTGTTTTTGAGCTTGCATTCAGGGTTATGGTTAATATACTGCCTGTCCAATACAACACTTCTGTTTTCTTTTGGTAGCAGGGTGGTGAGGGAGAAATCAAGGATGGGGTCACAGAAGGAGGACAACTTCAGCAAGTGCACAGGAATCCTACCTACCGTCCCCGCTATCGCAGGTCTGTATGGCTCCTCTGTTCAGTTATTCGGATGTTTTGTGTTCTATACAGGCTTCCAAGTGTGGGAACACTTATGCAAATGGTAGGGACAGTGAGAAGCATTTTAATTACTTGGAGAAATTTGTTTAATGTGCTTGTATGTTCAGAATCATAATGGCCCGGAAAGGGCAAAGAATTCTTAGCATCCTATTACTTCTCACAACTGAGCAGCATATTGAAGTAAGTTGCAGTGTCAGTGTCTTCCCTGCTGAACACTCATACTTTCCTGGATAAGTAATAACCCAAATCCTTGATCTGGGACCCTGCTGGTGGGTAAAAACTTGTGTGTGAGCTGAAAAATGTGGTGCTGCAGCCCAGAAAGCACCCATATCCTGGGCTGCAGCAGAAGCAGCAAGGCCACCAGGCTGAGGGGGGGTGACTGCCCAGTACTTGAATGGGGCTTATAAGAAAGATGGGGATAAACTTTTTAGCAGGGCCTGTTGTGTTAGCATTAGCAGTAATGGTTTTAAGCTAAAAGAGATTTAGAATAAATAGAAGGAAGACTTTTTTTACTATGAGTGTGGTAGAACACTGAAACTGGTTGCCCAGAGAGGCGGTAGATGCCCCTTACAAGATCAGGTTGGATGGGGCTCTGAGCAACCTGATCTAGTTGAAGGGGGTTGGACAAATGATCTTTAAAGGTCCTCAAGGAGCTGGTTAATCTGCCATTCACTCAGTTGCCCCTCATCATATTGTGCTTGTTTATCAAGTAGCTTATGAAGTCAAATTCCAATGCTGAATTTAGAGATTAACTATGAAAATTATGTAATCCTCATTTTTTCACTACATGTCTGTTCAAAACCAAAAAGATGTGAATAACAGTGCAAGAGCAGCAACAAGCTGGATTTGATAGGGATAATAAGATTGTTCTTAATTGCAATGACTTGCATGTTCCATGCAGAATGGATCCATCCTTTTGGAATCTGGGTCTAAAACCACAAGCCTTCCACCTCTGCTTTGAGCTTTTCTGTTTATGAATATGCATGTTCAGTTTGGCTCTTTTATCTAGGACCGTGGGAAATGGAATACTACTGATGCTTGCTGCTTGTTGGCATCCAAGCTGAATGAATTTAATTCCTGAAAGTCTTCATTAATTTTGGGCAGTCAGAGATAGCCTCACTGGACTTACTATGGTGCTTTCGTACGTCACGTGATTGAATCACAGGCTGAGTAACTTGTCCATAACTAATGGAAACTTGTGATTTTTCTGATGCAATTTTCCTATGAGAGGAATGATACATCCTATCAGTGCACAGTGCTTCTGTTTTGAGTTCACAGGTATTGCTTTTGTTTACAGGCACTAAATCCAGTGACACTGGCACTTTTGTTAGGTTCCTTCAAAAAAGCTAAATTGATTTTTTGAGACTAGATAGTTGTGGATTAGCTAATTAGCTGACAGTTTATAAATGCCAGTTATACTAGAAATAAGGTGAAATGCTTTTCTATACATCGAGAACATGGACTTGATAGCTTAATGTTAACGAGGTCCAGCTCACCTGTGATAGGGTGATAGGTACTTTTCCTAATTGGTTAAGGAGGGCAACATGAGGCAAAAAGCCAAGATACAGGAATGGTTTTTCAGGTAGAAGTGAGGAAGATTGCAAGGACTGCACCATTAATTAGGAGTAGGACTGGGCTGGTATGTAGCCATGCCAAAGCTAACTCAGCACAATCAGTCTGTGTGGCCACTACTGGCTTGTTTCTTCTGCTAGCCAGCAATTCAAAGGGGCTAACTGCATCTTCATGACAGGATAGCCAGCAGAATATGGTGATGTGGCTTCAGCAGTGCAGAGACACCCACTTTCCTTCTCTTTCCTTTCCAGCCATATACCAGCTAAACCCTGAAGGGATGGTTTGCTAGCACTCAAAACTGTTGAGGATGATACTTGGTTATGGGAAGTTTTGCTGGGCTAAAATTACTGTACTTTAACCTTTCTTGGGCTTCTTTGGTTGTTAACACTTCTTTCTGCCCCTGTCAGAGGGCCCCCTCGCCCACGCCCTGCCCCGGCGACTGGAGAGGCTGAGAACAAGGAGAACCATCATGAGGCCAATGCCATGAGCCAGCAGCCGCTGCGCCGCGGCTACCGGCGCCCCTACAACTACCGGCGCCGGCCACGCCCAGCCAGCGCTCCAGCACAGGAGGGCAAAGAGGTACGGCCACGAGCAGCCCTCCTGAGAGGGAAGCCTGGGGGAATTGGGATGGTTCAGCCTGGGGTAGAGAAGGCTTTGGGGTGACCTCATTGTGGCCTTGCAGTGCCCGAAGGGAAAGATGAGGCAAGACTATTGCAAGGGCTTGGAGTGGCAGGACAAGGGGGAATGAGTTAAAATTGAAAGAGAGGGGGTTTGGACTGGATATGCGGAAAAAAAAAAATTTCCCTGTGAGGATGGTGAAGCACTGGCACAGGTTGCCCAGAGAATCTGTGGCTGCCTCATCCCTGGAAGAGTTCATGGCCAGGCTGGATGGGGCTCTGAGCAACCTGGGCTAGTGCAAAGTGTCCATGCCCATGGCAGAGGGTTGGAATGAGGTGATCTTAAAGGTGCCCTTCCAACCCAGACTTGGATTGTCTGTAGCAGACGTTTTAATGGGGTGAATGCCCAAGACCTTCTGCCCTGTGTGAGTTTTTAATAAATGTAGTCATGTGCTGGATAAGTCTGACAACCAAGTCTGGTGTGCTGATTTCCTTGCCAGCTTCTTCTGACCCTCTTGGAGGATAAGCACCTTATCTTAAAAGGAACCAGCAGTGGGATAGGGATTGCTTCTGGCTAGTTCTTAATTTGGGTCACTCTGTAACTACTATTTTTGAAGTGGAAACAATTGTGTTTTCCCGCTTTCACAAACCTTAACTCTGTATGTAGCATGAGAGATGGATTTGAAAGCTCTAGATCCATTTCCTGAACTGTTTCAACCAGAGCATTTCAAGAAACTGTTTGCAAACACAGATTCTACTTTTATGAGAGAAGAGTTTCTTGTTCAGTGTCTACTTCAGGTGTTCCCTTGACAAAATCTGCTGTGTAATACTCAATTACAAGAAATATACTAAAATTTAATGTTTTCTGGAGACTCATTTTTCTTGATTGTTTTAAAACCTGCATGATGCTGGCTGTACCACTGAAGAGAGGAAGGGTGTGGAGGTCAGCCTTTGCCTATAGTAAGAGTTTGTTGTGTCTCAGACAAAGACAGCTGAAACACCTGCTGAAAATCCTGCCCCAGTGACAGAGCAGAGTGGTGCTGAGTAATGTCCAGCTCCCCAGGCACCTTTCCCATCGCTCAGGTAAGGAATACGGACAGTTCTGCTTTCCAATGGAAGGCAGAGTGTGTGTGTATGCTTCTAGGATTCCAGCCACATCCCATTATATATAGCTTGATATTTGTGATAAGTTCTGAGAGTGCTCTAGAGGCAAACCAAGGTGCTGCTTTTCTCTTCCTTCTCCCCTCTGCCTCTGTATTTGTCACAAAGTAAGTTTTGCTTTATAACTGATTTCTTTTATTCCAGGAAGCTCTCTGGTCTATATAGTAATAGCATCTGCGGATGAGTTATTTTATTTTAGGAAGATCCTGATTATGGACAGGATAAGCCAGTTGTGCTTATCCTGCCTGTTATAATTCTATTTTCATTTGATATCTCTTGTATTTATTGAGAAAGTGAGACTTAAACTGCATTTTTTTAACGTGGCTCTTCAACAGGTGTCCTAAAGTACAACTCAAAAGTAACACCAAAGAAACACACAAGCAATAAATTGTCAACAGTGATGACGAAAGCAAAGATTCAAAATACCAAAATGTAAAAGAAAATTTACCAGCAGCTGAGATCCACGGAACGCCTACAAGATAGATAGATACATGAAGAGAGGAAGAGAGCGAGATTCAGAAAGAACACCCTCCCTAGTTTCAACAGCAACTGTGGAGCTTTTTGGTTTTTGGGGGTTTTTTCCCTAGAATTTCACTGTTTTGCTAGTATTAATTTTTTTTCAATTTTTCTTTTGGTATCAAACTGAAAAGGAGAAAAAAAACCAACCAAAGAACTAAAATTGAAATAAAATGCTTTTTTTATTGGATGCTGGTGCTAAACCTCCCAGTGTGAGTTTTTTTTTTCTGTGCCAGTCCTGTTCACTGCAGGATGTGGGGAGGATAAACTTCCGCTTTCCTTGTTAAGATCTATTTGAAACTGCAGCATGGGTGACGTTCCTCACAAATAAAAGTGATTTCAACTACCAAAAAAAATCTGGTTTAGTGTGTTTTTTCATGTTTGCTTTTAAAAGAATTCATTATTTTAATATTGTTGCTTCAGCATTTATATGTGAAAGAGAGCTGCCTCTTTGGTGTGTGTCTTGCTGGATGATACCAGAGCATGGTTAGGTGGATAATCTTTAATAAAAAACAACTTCTGCAAATGAATCACAAAACAGAACTATAACTTATACTGTTCCCTCTGTTCCTCTAGCTCTAATGATGTTTGATGTTTGGGTTTTCCTGTTACTGTCTTGTGGCAGGAGTTTGGGGAATGTTTTTTCCTCATCTGTTTTGCTAAGCTTTTGTGCTGTGTAAACAGTACAATCCAAGTTTTGAGACTCTCTTCAAGAAGGACCCTGGCATAGTAACTACTTATCTAAGCTTCTGTTCTGAATAATGTTTGACTGGCCTCTCCACTCTTTATTTCAAACCAGTAAAATCTCTGTACCTGTGCCATCTTGTGTTAATGAGCAAAGTACTGAGCTATCTTATATCAGTGGTTTTTCAATGTTTCTCCCTAAAACTTGGCTGTCTTCCAGCTGTTGAATTTAGGTGCATATCTTGTATCCTTCGTTGTCTAGTCCAGCATTTCTCACTGTCTTGCAGTTGCTGTTACCCAAATCCTAGAGAAGTATATTTGTTTCTCAAACAAATCATCCTGTTACTCTTCAGGATTTAAGCAGGGAGTGCAGGGCATAATTGCACTTGAAAGCCCTTTGCTTGCATCTTCTGGGAAGGTGAGGAAGGGCCCTTGCACCATATTGCCTTTGCCTTGGGGATCAGGAGGGAGGGAAAGGCTTAGTGGCGCCTAAGTTGCACTGCTTACAGCTGACTGAATTGTGAGGGATTAGGAACCTCTTAATGAGTTGTGAAGTGAAAGCCATAGGCTTGGTTGAGGAAGAAATTTTTACTTGGAAGATGAAGAAATATGTCTGATTTGACACAAAATAAAATGCAGTAAGGTGAGGAAAATGTAAGTAATGGTACCTTTAAAAATTCTGAAGCAGGATAAATCTTTTTAGGCTTAAATTTTTCTCTGAACTAAATGTGCAGGCACATTGGGGAGAGGTTGATGATTTCACCTAACAAGCAGATGCAAGATACTAATAAATACTGAAATGTTACTGCAGAACTTGTCATAAAAACTACTTGAACTGCCTTCAGTAGGTGTTTTTTCCTTGAGAGATTTGACAGGCTAAAGAGAATTTTCTTAATCTCTGCAAAAATGTAGGTCAGATTGAATCAGGTTAACAAAAGTCAAAAGTAGCTAACCATCTTTTTTTTTTTTTAATGAATGGAGAAAGTGAGGGAGAGATGCAAGTAATGTCCTTGCATTGAGTTCTATTTGTTACTTCTGTCCTGCCTTTAGTAAGAATGTCTGCATAAAACAGAAGCCAGTGACTGACATAACCTACTTCATCCCTCAGTTCCCTGGTTATGAAAATATAAGCTTAACCCTAGCAAAGTTTAAAGCGCTTACTAAAATTGTATCTTAGATGTCTTGGGCTGTGCATAAATTGTTCCTTTATTAGGCTTCTTAGGCTCTTTTTAGCTGAATTTGCCAGGAAAAAATATAAACCTGGTGTTCAATAATGAAGGTAATTTCTCTTGGCAGCTGCTGCTTGTGCTGTGAATAAGGCTATGGGTTATTTCAGATGAGACCTTAGATTGTGTTGGTTTGGTTTCTTAAAAAGATGTTTAGCTCCATGGATTTTGAATTTGCAGAGTAGCTAATGTGCTGCAAAAACATTACCTATGGCTTGTGAACTTCTAAGGAGGATACAGAAAGGAAGAAGGCAGTTTCATAGGCCTTCCTTTGTGCATTGTTTCATTGGAACACAATTGCAATACAAGGCCCTCACAGTCTGGAGACATAGGTGTACTGTAAGCTTCTGTCTTGGACAGTGTTGCTGCCATGGGAGAACTACACAGGTGCAACAAGTGCCTTGGAAGTGAAACACTTCATTGGAAAAAACTTTGGAAATAAACCCTGTGCTACATAGTTTGCTATAAGGGCTGTGAAATCACCTGTAAGATGTCTGACTCTGTTATTTGTTGTGGCTTTTTTTGAGAGTCTCTTTGCAGATCCCAAGTTCAAAGCCATAGCCTTAGACATCATTCTGCTTTCTGCTGGTTTGACTTTTTGAAAACCAACGAGCCTTCAGCACCACTGTGATTCTGTAGAAAGAAAGTCCATGCTCTGAAGTGCTCAGTTTTGTAGAGAAAAGCATCTGCATGAGCCAAGTGGCAGTGGGATCCTTCCTCAGGTGTAAAGGGGATGAGAAGATTTTGGAGGCCATGTCAAATAAGTGGTAGTGTAACCTTTCTATTTTGTGCTGTTTGCAATAATGGAGCAAGGCTGCTATGACTGAATTTGAGTCCTAGAGCAGGACAGTGATGCACTAAGCAGAAAATGGATCTTGATGACTTAATACCACCAGCTGATGAGTAATTAATATCTTGAGGTTTTAAAATGTGATAAAAAGAAGACTCAGAGCTTCATAATATTTCCTGACTAGTGTCAAAATACATTATTCTTCAATGTTTGGCTCTTAAGTTTTGACTTGTAAATGGTGACTTGAGTAAGACCACAAAGGTCCTTAGAATTAATCAATTATACACTGCCACTTTCATGCCAGTAGTGCCTATGTGATACAGTTCTTGTTCAGAAAAAAATAACATTATTTTAATAGTATGTCTAAATAGAGATGTTACAGATTCAGTTTCTGGGAAAATTGCTGCAAGAATTGGGACTAAAATTTTGAAAATTTGCTAAAAGGTAAAGTAGCTCATATGGATTCTTGAGCTTTTCTGAGATAATCTGGGCAATAATAAAGAACTGGGTGGCAGTAGTAGTAAATGAAATAAATACTCTAAACAGAGCTCTAGGACATGTTCTGACAAGGTCAAGATGCCTGAGTGGATGTGTTAAATGTTCTCATTTCAGCCCCCTTTCAGTTGTTTTACACTGGAGAGAAAGGTACAGTTTCAACCATAAGAATTATACAGGAGGCTTTGTATAAGTCTCATCTGTTTCTTGGTAAGAAACTGTTACTGGGAACTCTAAAACAGAGTATTGAGAATATGTATGGCTCCACTTCATGGCTCTTGGATAGGTCACGCTTGGGTCAGCCTCTTGACATCAGCCTCTCGACCTGCCAACAGGTGCAGTGCATAACTAAGATCAGCCAACAGGTGCAGTGCATAACTAAGATCAATAAATATGGCTGTGCCATGGATGGTAAAAGCATTGCAGTTACACACCGCGCAGCTGCTGCCACTTGTAATCACAGAAAAAATGGGTGCTGGGGCGTTAAGAGATGTCAGCAATCCCGTTTACAGTTATGTGAGCACTAGGTGGCGCTGTTACTCCACTTAATTTTCCCTAGAAATTCATGGATTCAGCCCTGTGACAGGAAATAAAGGTGTTGCAATGTGGGCTGTCTGCGTTCTGCTGCAGCCTCTAGGGGGACTGAAATAGGGTAGATGGTGAGTAATAACCCAATAAATAAATAAAGGAAAAAAATAGCGAAGTAAAAGTATAAATATCTTGCTGTATACTTTTTCTAGGAATAAGCACTGTTCCCTATCCCAACTTTCTTTTCATAATCCTCACATAAGTGCAAAAACAATCTTGGGGAGAAGTGAAGACCTTCCCACGGGAAAGTCAAATGTACAGTTCAAAGATTTTTCTTACCATTTGTACCTATAGAAGTACTTGGTGCCATTTAAAAACCACAAAGTTAAATTGCCTATATATTTTTTACTTCAGTGGATAAACATTTGTCTGAATTTAGATCAACCGATCTCAAAGAAATACACAGCCTAAAAATTGGCAGACTTTCAGGGATTATTTAGATGTGATTTAAATCATTAAGAAACACTTCAGAGGAGATGGAGGTGCTCTCACTTGCTACATGGTGCTTACTTTCTAGTTAAAAGAGACTAATTTTAATAAAAGGGAAGATCCTCAAAACTTACTGCACTGACTTCCAGCTCTGACAAATTACTCATTTATATATAACCACAAGCTACAAGGTGCTGTTCTTAATCTACATTCTGACTTTAAAAGAATTTTTTGTCCTTTTCTAATATTGCACAGTAAGAACATATGGGGAGAAGCATGTTTTATAACCTGGTCAGTTTGGTTTCTGCAGCAATGCCACACACTGCAGTCTATAATGGTAAAAAAAATTTATTTCATGCCACCTTCAGAGGAACAATCTTTCTGGGGAAACCAGTTGAAAGAACTGGTTAAAAATCTAATGGAAGAAGATGCAACAGCTATAGAGGATCTATCTAAATAATAAAACTATGTAATTGAACATCTAGATGATAATAATAAAAGCAACTCAAACTATCTGCAGATCTACAATTTAACCTGTGTTTCATTTGGGAAAATAAGCAATTCTTCAGTTTTCTTTGAAAGGCAGGGGCTAGTGCAATGCCACTGTGATGGTCCTCTACAGCACCCCTGCTCCCCATCCCCCCAGTCTGTTCAGGTCTCAAAGAATTCCAGTTATACTGACCATGGAGTGAGTATGATCTTCCAGGGAAAAGGACAGAGGGTGTGTCGATTGTGTGTGCAAACACTACAGAGATTACTGATGGGCATCATGCAAATACACACATTGCTGCCTTTTACCCCAAACTATACAAAGCTATATGTGTAATCTCATTAAAATACTTCCACAGATATTCACGAATAAATAGTTCTTAGCAAGAGGAAAGCCCATTTCCCACAGTGCCTGTGAAACCTCCACAGCTGGGATGAAAATCACCTAAGTGATTTCCCAAGGGCTGTCATTCTGCCAGCATGACCGAGTGCAATTTACTCCTTTTTTTGCCGTTCACCTCTAGATTCCATTAGCACCTCTTGCCATTTCTTCTCCATCTGCTCTTTGCACATCAGGAAGACATCTTCCAAGTGCTGCATGGCATTGGGCAGGTCTGGGTTGGTCTGGATGGCTACACAGTCGTAGGCCATCCAGGCTGCACGCACTGCTAACACAACAGGTATTGTTATTTTCTCGCCAGGAAAAACCAATGGCTGATTCAATAAACAAAGTCAATTAATAACATGAATTTTTATCAGTTCAGATCTCAGAGAAAGCTGGAAAATGAAACAGAAACTGCCTACAGTAATACTCAATTAAATAGACTGTTAAGTATTACTTCATAATTGTCTCAAAATAGTTCATAATGGAAGTACACTGATGTAAATTACGAAATGGGGATGAACACTTCACCTAAAAATGACAACAAAACTGGTAATTAAATGGAAAGGAGAGACAAACAAGAGTGTTTTTAAATATATGAATATTATATAAGGAATCCTCCCTCCATGCCAGTTACAGCTTGTGTTAGGTGAGGAAGAATAAGATCAAGGAGATTGCAACAGAGATGAAATATTTTTAAGGACAACTTAAGTAATGTCATTGATCTTGAAATAATCAGTACCTTAAATAATGGAATTGATTTTGAAATAATGAGTATCTGATAAAGCTGAGCAAATAGTTTTAGCACTTATGTACTAAGCTTACATACTTATGTACATTTACGTACTTTCCCTTTTATTTTACCAAGAATTCACTATAGTATACACTGACCTGAGAGGTGATATGTATCCATTTTTCAGAATTAAGTCTCATTTTATATACTATATTTTAATAATTGTACATTAAGCACCTTAGTAGTATTTCTGTTTTTAACCAACACTCTGAATTAAGCATGCATCACCTATTGATTTTTAATTCTGAGCCATCTGAACCACCTACATTATTTGCATGCCTTTTCACAATTAAGAACACAAGGGCATTAGTTGATGGTGATTGTTTTAATTACATTTCTATCACACAGAAGTTTACAGAATAAATATAAATAATAGATCTCCAGTGTCCTTAGTACAGAAATCCGTATCATTTTTAATAAAGACCCGTACCTGTTAGTTCTTCCATTTTCTCCATAAGTTCCTCCATGTCTGTTTTAAAGTTCTCCACATTCTTTCCCCTGTTATCACAGTTTCCTTCCTGAGATTCTGATTCAGCCATCTATAAGGAAACCCGGAATTTCCTACTTTATCTTACTCTGAAGTGAGTTGATTTTCACAGTTGAGACAAAGTAACATTGCAATAAAAAAATAAAAGCATATACTTTTTAGATTTACATGTGAATTCAGCAAGAATCTGACCTTCAGATTACTGGTCATCACCTGTATGCTGCATGTTATTTGTAATCTGTTTTGAAATTAGTAGAAAGAATTAGCTCAAATATGCTTTGCTTGTGCAAAATAAAGATTTTTGGTATCAGTTATAAAAGATCATTGTGTCAAACTCTTCCCTAGCAAACTTCATTACCCTGTTACAGTTGTCTTCCAGCTTCTCTCCCAAATACTCTGACCCAGGACAACTCCTTGTTTTCAAAGTTAGTTGTAAAA
The DNA here is from genome assembly GCA_013397155.1 of Irena cyanogastra. Lineage (NCBI taxonomy): Eukaryota > Metazoa > Chordata > Aves > Passeriformes > Irenidae > Irena > Irena cyanogastra. Next base: position 220,222 of record VWZV01012970.1, on the reverse strand, counting down.
TCCCCATTTGTAACCAGTATTTATTTCACAATTGCAGGCTCCAGCCAGGTTAAGTACAAATACTAAGTTCTGTCACCACAGAGGCAGATAAGTGATTATGATTCCCTAACCTCTGTTTAGTTGTAGGGAATGAAATTCTAGGATGTAAAAATGCTTGGGGCAAAAACATTTTTAGAACATCAGTGTTCACCGAAAATGTGACACAAAGTATTGCCTCTAATTTCCTTTTCTGAAAACCATCAATGGATGGGACGGAACTGTAAAGAAAGAGACGGAGGAGCTTCAAAAGTAGTGACTTTATGCATCACACTGCACAGTTTTTACCCTATGATTTCTCAGATTCAGCGGGTATCTGTTTTCCGTGGTTTATAGCCGATATGGGCGGAAGGAACGCGACGGGGGGTTTGTAGTGGCTTTACAGCACTTTAAACCGGTGCCAAACCTCGGACGCTGGGTGTTCCAAGTATCTCTTCATACAGCGAGGTAAAACCGCGGTTAACCGGCAGCCGCTTTGCCCCGGAGCCCTCGCAGAGCCCGAGTCCCGGTGCCGTCCCACACCACGAGCACCCTGCGGCCGGGGCCGCGCCGCCCGCCCTCACGGCCAGAGCGGGCGGTGACGGGACACCAAACGCCGCCCGACGGCCGTGCCCACCCCTCCCGCGCGCTCATTTCCCGGGCTCGAGAGCTCGGTTGATTCTGTGTTTCACGAAAAAAAGCGCTTGGGAGAGCTCGGCGGCCGGGGGAGCGGCGCAGTTGGCGCTCCGCGGTGCCGGGCTGTGGCTGTGTCCCGGCTCCGTGTCCCGGCTCCGTGTCCCGGCTCCGTGTCCCGGCTCCGTGTCCCGGCTCCGTGTCCCGGCTCCGTGTCTCGCCTGTCTCTCGCTTCCACAACGCCGCGGCCGGCTGTGTGCGGCATCACAGACAGAACCACAGAATCACTAGGTTGGAAGAGACCTTCAAGATCATCGAGTTCAACCCACTAAACCATGACACCGAGTGCCACATCCAATCTTTTTTTAAACACATCCAGGGATGGTGACTCCACCACCTCCCCGGGCAGACCATTCCAGTCCTTTATCACTCCATAAAAAACTTTTTCCTAATATCCAACCTCTATTTCCCTTGGCACAGCTTAAGACTGTGTCCTCTGGTTCTGTCAGTGCTGCCTGGAGAAAGAGACCAACCCCACCTGGCCACAGCCACCTTTCGGGAGCTGTGAAGAGCGATAAGGTCACCTCTGAGCCTCCTTTTCTCCAGCCAGCTCCTCCTTTTCTCCAACAAGCCAGCTCCCCGAGTCGTTCCTCACAGGGTTTGTATTCCAAGCCCCTCACCAGCCTCGTCCAGAGTGCCTCCTCTGGACCCGCTCGAGAGTCTCAAAGTCCTTCCTAAACTGGGGGGCCCAGAACTGGACACAGCACTCAAGCTACGGTGCCAGTACAGGGGAAGAATGTCAAGTACACTAGTGCCGAGTACAGGGGCAGAATGACCTCCCTGCTCCTGTTGGCCACACCATTCCCGATACTGGCCAGGAGCCATTGGCCTTCTTGGCCACCAGGCCACGCTGCAGACTCATGCTCAGCCGGCTGCCGACCAGTACCCCCAGGTCCATTTCTGCCTGGGCACTGTCCAGCCACACTGTCCCCAGATTATAACATTGCCAGGGGGTTATTGTGGCCAAAATGCAGGACTGGGCACTCGGACTTACTAAACTTCATCTTATTGGACTCTGCCCACCCATCCAACCGAGCCATGTGTGTGGTTTGGGTGGTTTCTACGTGTGCTACAGCTGTCCTGCAGATAAAGAGGATAGTTATCTTAATAAAACTGCCAGTCTGCTGCCTTTCAGTGTGCTTATTCATAAGGAAAAAGCAGAGAAGGACAGAGGATGTTAAACAGGCAATGTTTTCTTTGTGGATGCACATACAATACAAGACAGCAGGAAAAGTCTGTTTTTCACAGGACAACAAATGACTTCTGTCACTTCACAAAGCAGGGGAAATGCTTGTTGATGAAGAAGATGGATTATATAGGCCGAAGCCTGAACTCTGAACCACTAAAATATCTTATCCAACCAGTCAGACTGGGAGCACAACCGAGACTGGTGGGGGAAATTAAAAGCTGCAGCCATTGCTGGTTTTGCATATGCTTACCCTGAATATGTAACCCTTTGCCTTTCACACTCTCTTCCACAGTAGAGAAGTGTAGAAACTGAAAGAAGGAGGAAGATTTTCTGTTGTCATATTTTTAGACAGGAATCTGAATAGGTTTTTCTCCAGGTGCCCTTGAGGAAGGTGCCTGTGGAATGTAACTCATTTCAGTAAGGAACTTATTTAAATGAGGAACTGTTATTTGCATTTTACCTACTATTTAATGGAGAATGAGGTGTAAGACAGATCCCCTGGTCCTTCTGGGAGAAAACACTACAGAGAGTCAATGCAAGTTAGTACCAGAATCAGAGGAAAGCTGAAACCAGAGTCTAAGCCTACATTCTGCAGCTGTAATGATCTTTGTATTTCAAGAAAATTTTCAGCCTAGAATATGTCTCTCCTAGTTTCACAGGGGATAAAAATCCATATCACAGGACTATTTCACTGATACTATTTTGCCCACTCCTGCCAGTGTCTGTAGAGAGATCAAGCAATGAAAAAATCACTCCTGCTTTTCACTATTTTGTACACATGGGTTAATGCCAGCTGGAAGAATAATCCTAAGGAGAAGCCTCTCTTAAATTAACTATTGTCTTTTAATACCTAAAGGTATTGATTGTGCCACCACTAAAATTTTCCCCACAACAACATAATTATATGCAGCAACAAAATGTTAACAGGAGTAGGTGAGTTTGGCTAAAACAGTTGGCATCATCTTCTGCATCTTCCCCAAGCCACCTGCATGGAGTTGCTGACTGTGAAATGAAGTTTGTCTCTCAACAAGAAGTAGGTCCCGTTGTTTACTCTTGAAATGCAACTGCCTTTCACTCCTGTGAAGTAGGTAAGCAAATAATCTTATGTAGACTCACATAACCAGGACTCAGGAATCTGAAACTCTTAACACAAGATTCATCAGTGATAGGGGAGGGCAGGCCAACAGCTGGGGCTTGCATACATGGATTGGTTGGGAAGAAAGTTCCCAAAACTAAAATGCTGAGGTGCGATGAAGATTAGACCCCATGGCTGCTGAGGACACCAGCAGAGCACAATGGAGACCCCAAGGGCATCATGGCAGGAAAAGGTCACAGGGAAGTTCAGGAATATTGTCTGGTGTAGTTGGAGAGCTCAGTGGTGTGAGGAAACGGCAGCGGAAAGCCAAACTTTTTGAAGTTCTGGCAGAATGCGTGGGCAGTCCAAGCAGGAGGGACACCAAGGGGCTAGGCAGAATGTGAAAAACCCTGTGTTTCTGCTGTCTGCTGTAGCATGTTTTGATATTACTCTTCTATCTCTTTCTTCATTGGCAGACTGTGTTCCCGAGGGAACGCTTTTTCAGCCTCTGGAGTCCTGGGGGTTTTGTACAGATTTTCTGTTCCAAGAGCCCATTCTTTTAAACATGAACCTGTAACCGGAAATGTATGAATTCTGTTTATTACATCGCCTGTCCCTCTTGATGTGTACTGGTCTGCCTTTCAAACCCCACTGCAGGTGCCTGCCCGAGTGCTCTTTGCTGTGCCTGTCTCTGTCTCAGCCCACGAGCAGCTGGTGTGTGGAAGGCAGGCAGACCCGTTCTGCAAGTGTGTGCCTTCCTGTCAGCTGTGTGTTGGACATCCCTGGGGAGACAGCTGAGGAGACCTAGAGCAGCAAAGAACCGAAGCTGGGCGGGACTGGAGTAGAAAAATCAGTGAGGAGGAACTTAGTCATAAGAATTACAACCGTACCAAGGTGATCATCGGCGTTACTGGGAGTGGCCTCACCAGCTGGGAAGCGGCAGCAGGAGAGCTTCGGGAAAAGACAACCGCAGGGCAAGGGAAGTGGTGACATTCAGGTAAGTGAGGGAAAGCACGTCTGGAAGATCGGTCCATGAATATTTATTTCTTAAAAGACTTCTATCAACACCGGTGTGACCTGAATTAGAAGGTGGCTGTACTGTGAAGTCTATATGTCTGTGTGTGTGTGTGTGTGTGTGCGTGTGCATATGTGCATGTGCTTACTGCTGGTAGTGAAACTACTTACGGCCATTTCTGTGATCATAATGGTGTTGGAGTTTGAGGAAAAAATAAAAGAGGGATGTCCTCTACACGCTGGCTGATTTGAATGAAATAGCTCACAGGCATTTTTTAAAGAGGAAGAAATTAACAAAGTAATTAAGTTTTGTATAAAATTAGTCTCAGTTCACTGAAAGAGGGTGATGCTATGCATGTGTGTATAAATATGTCCAGTCTTTAGTTAAGTAATACATGCCTAGGGCTGAATTCAGAACTAATTACCATTTTACTCCCATCACTGTTGCTTGATTGTAATGCAATGAACTCTAACCCAAAATGGTGCAGATATCTAGATTCTCCTGTGTTTACCTGTGTGTGCATGAGCTACTGATTAAATTACAAACAAAATCTGTGTTAAATCCACCAAGAAACATGTAGAACTTAGGAAGCTAAAGCTCAAGTTGTCTACACAGCTTCATGTGGCTCTGAATTTATGAAAGCAGATTTATGTTGGATTTCTTAAACCATTAAGCAGCAATGTGATGTCATACAGTATTTTTATCACACAGTATAGGTTTTTCACAACAAGAGCTGTATGTATGCATGGCCCTTTGAAACAAAAATCCTTCATTCTTCTCATGTTCTGTTAATAGCTTTTGCTATGAATTTGCTATGAAATTTTGCTATGAAGTTTTTCAGAATTTCTGTATTTATGCTGGAGTTTGATGCAGGCTTAACACAGGCAGCTATCTGCAAAATCAGAGCTCAGTCAGCAGGGAGACATTTTCAAAAGTAGGATTTGGTTTTGCTTTCATAAAAGGAAGCCATAGGTGATAGTGTACTGTTGAAAGTCTGGCCTCTAGACTTTTAATAGCCTGCTCACTAAGGGCTTCAACTTAATGTATTCCTTGGGGATTTTTATCATTTTAGCTTATTCTTCAGATTACCTGTGAGGAATTACTTTTGGTGGCTTTAATTCAGTGGGAATGTTCAAGATATATGTTAATTTTCCAGAAACTATAGTAGGCTATGTCTTCATTAGAAAAAATATCTTTGTCTTAATCCTCATTCAGGTTCTGTACCATTTCACACTTCTGTACTTAGATTTGCTTACGCAGCACAAATAAATTAATTTTTGTAGATTACTGGAGTTGAAGAAAACCTAGCACCATAAGAACTTGCATATCTCCACTGAAATGGTGCCAGTTAGAACTAACATTTTTAGCACAAAAGCACAGAGCACGGAGTCCTCCTGACTCATTTCTCAGTGCAGTAGTGATGGTTAACTTTGCCTGTTGTCTCTGCTATATTGAAAAGGAGCCAAGTTTCCTCTGAGTAACCACCTGCTCAAATAGCAGCATGGGCCTCCTTATTTGCTATTTTCTCTATAGTCTAACTCTTCAAAAGTGGTCAGCCTAATTTTCTTCCACTCCCTTAATATGCTTCTGTAGCAGCTAGCATAGGTTTGATATTCAAGTATTGCTTCTAATTTTAGACCAAGATAAAATCTTGTGTTTCTGTATGTGATTTTTGAAACACTTTGTTTTCTTACAGGGTGTTACAGCTACCAGCTGTTTCAAAAGTGAGTTATACTACTAAATCTTTATACCGGAGACAGTGTTACAGCAAGCCACGGGATATTATTTTTAGTCCTTGTTTACAAGGACAGAAGGGACTCTGGTGTTGCTGGTCAGAATTTCCCATTCAGCACAGGTGAAGACGCTGCTTGGTAACCCACAAGTGCCTTGCAGTGAGAGATGAGGTGACTCCATGGGCCAGGGAAACCTTGCAAAAATGACATGGTCTGCCAGGCTGTTGGAAAGAGTCACAAAGGTCTTCTGCAGGCAGAAGAGACAGATTATGCAGTCTAACAAATGCACGGCTGAAACCTGTCAGGCTCGTTTTTTATTTGTTTTGGATGCTGCCTTTTAGTAAATGGTGGACATGGCAGGGAAAAAAAATCTTTTTCACAGTTTGGTTTACAAGGGTGCTTTATTTCTCCCTCTTCTCTCCCATTCAACGTCCACAACTGCCCACACCTGGTGGTTTCCTGCTGTTTTGGTTCCTGCAATTCCCTGGTAGCCCCTCTCCCTTCCTGCTGCACAGCCAACACAGTGCGCTTGTGCACAGCAGTTGCCAAAGCCTTGACTGTTGACTGTGTTCAAAGGTCAGATAAAAGAGGAGGGAAATAATAAAAGCAGCAGTGAAATGGTAACAGGAAAAGCTGGAGAGCAAGGTTCTGCCACTGCAAGAACTTCAGTAGAAGACGTAATGTTAAAGGATTTGTCTTCTATTAGTCAGGTAGTGTGCTGGACTGAAGTTACTGAATTACTCAGCTGTTCTTTATGTGCCTGTAGTCATATTGCAGCCAGTCCTCGCAACTGGTGCATGAAAAACAAGTGTAAGAATATTTTTATAATACAGTGGTTGCAGTTAACATGGAACAGGATGTCTGGAGAAATAACTGTTAAGTCCATGTCAACTCATAGCACTTTTTAAAGGGTCTAACGAAGATCCAGATGAATCTTGGCCTTTATTTTTGTCTTATTTAATTAATCAGCTGTTTCTTTAGTCCTTTAGCTAATCATTACACAAGGATTTACATGTTTGCACTGATGATGGGATCTGCTGGTAGCTCACAAATTAGACATATTCAGGGACAAAACTGTATATTTGCTGTGAATATGGACAACTTACTCTGCTGAACATGGCAGGAGAAAGCAGCAGGCAGCTTCTGTGTGGGCAGTATTCAAGCTGTCTGTTCCCATATATTCCATGGGCATGTTAAGTCTTGATATTTCTCTTTCTTTTCAGTCTTCATCACAAAGTTTGTAACTCAGGCTTCTTAAGTCTTAGTCCTGGCACTTTAAATAACACAATTTGAGCTTAATGAGAACTTCAAGGTCATAAAATGTCAGAGAGGATTGATTATTTTAGGGCAGATCACCTTCCAGGTTCAGTTTACCACATTGCCATGTGAATGCTTCTGCTATTGCTAAGGGGATGGTATCCACGTGAGAATGAATGACAGGAGACTGGAAACATCACAGTGAGGCTTCTGCTGGCACACAGTGCTTGTGGATCTGTGCTGACACAGGGAGTGGTTTCACAGTGCAGCTTTAGATGAATTAGCCATTCATCCCTGACTCATACCAACCACTAAAATGGCAGGAAATCACCATGGCAAAAGAGCAGTGGACTTTTCCTGCTAGGTTTGTGGTTTCAATCAGTTTACCATGTGATCAATTGCACAACTGAGAGCAAAGCAATAAGAAGACAGCAAAGAGAAGAGATAATCCCTTCTTTGGCATTGGTGAGCACTTAATTCAGCTCAGCAACATTATTCACAATCAGTGATGGAGCTTGGACTGTACATGACTTAGATTATACAATATGATTGATGGTCCTGAAGTCTGTGTGTGTACCTGAGAATGAAAGAAACAAAGACTGGTGTATTTGTGTGTGTGTGTGCGTGAGAGAGAGAGAGAGAGAGAGAGAGAGAGAGTGGTGGGTTGTTTAAGTGTGCTTGCTTTCAGAGTATACCTGAAAAGCTTGTATTATTGCTGTGTTATTACTCCTTGGACTGGGTTCCTGGTGTAGCCAGACCTTGGAACCAGGTAAATCTGCTAGCATACAAAGAATGAAATTAAATTAAAAAATTAAAATTAAATAAAAAAAGTAAGCAGACTTTTTGTGATACCTTAAAACACAGATATATTCCATTTTCCTCTCTCTGCTTCCACTGTTGTCCAACTGGTAAAGAATAATTTCACTCACTAATTTTAAGCATGAGAACAAACTGTTAAATGTTTCATCATGAAATTCCATAAAATCAATGCCCTATAGTTGCCATTGAGGTTAATTGCCTAAAACACATAGCTGAAAACAAAGTAGGTGCTTACAGGATAAAAGCCACAATTCCTATAAAACGTTCTAGATGATACTGTTTGCGAAGCTGTTAAGTCTTAAATTTTGGCAGTGTTTATAAGAAGCAGTGACTAAACAAGATGCATGCTTGTACAGGCTGTGGATTTTCAGCTACAAATGCAGAAGAGTTGCAGATGTTGTGCTTCAGAATACCTACAGACTTGGCAGTGCTCAGAAGCTAGTACCAGACAGCCCTAATGACAGCCCTTTTTTCTCCTTGCTTTTGTACAGCAACAGTAGGAGTTGTGGCAAGGACTGTAGTCAAGAATGACATTTTCCATGCATGCTGCTGATCTGTGCACTTGTAATAGACCAGAAGATAAAATGCTGAGCCATTCTGGCATCTAAAAAATGTGTTAGCTAGGAGGGTATTAGATGTTCCTTAAATATAATTAGGTTCATATCTATGGATTTTTGTACGTATGCCAGCCTTTAGGACTAGGGATCCTCATTTGCTTGTGGAGCACTGTAGAACAAGCTTAACCCTAAATTCTCTCTGGTCATGCAGTGCATCATCCATAGGATGTGATAGTGGATGTCCTGTGTCATTCTCTAAGCCTTCAAATACCAGCGCTGCTTCATGCAGCCACTGATTGTAAGGGGTAGAAAGCTCCCTATTCACTTCACTTGTTGCTTCATCATCATCATTTCTCCTAATAAATTTTGTTGTTATTCTTTATGTCTGTGCAGGAAGTGGGGGTTGGAGACCTGCTTGCTTGCAACTGAACATGGCAGGGGATGTGAAAAGATTCTCACGGATGCTGCTGGAGTGCAGTAGCAATGACAAGCTATGTGGTAAGATTCACATATTCCTTTAATAAGGTTTCATGTGCTGGGCAGGAAGGACAGCTTCACTAAAAAGTGTGCCAAGCCCCTTCTCCCCCTCCACCTGCATCCCAGCCCACACAGAAAGATTTGATGGAGCTTTCCCTGCATTGTGTTTCAGGGAAGAAATGTTTATGGGGATGAAGACTCTGCAGCAGGATTAATCTCACATAATTTCATCCAATTTGGAGAATTCCTACTTTGAATGAGGTGTACAGCAGTCCTTAAAGATTCCCTTCAGTTTCCCAAAGGAACAATTTTGTGAGATTTTGATTTAATGACTTTCTGCCATCTTTGGGAACTGAAAAAATGGTCTCGACCACCTCCAAATCTGGGGACATGAGAAAGATAGTTACCTTCACAAGCCTTGCTACATGCAATGTTTTCCAGTCAAATTCCAAAGGTGACCACACTCAATTTCCTTTAAAATGCTCTGTGTAATTTTACTGGAAGGAGCTGGAGCTGTAGTCGCACGTGATGACATAGCAATATCCAGCCTGTCCCATCTTCCTGCTGTCCTGCTGCCAGTGCTGTTTCTGTTTCACTGGTGGATGGGACTTCCAATAGCTACAGTTCCTGGCTTCCATATTAAGGCCTCTAAATAAGTGATGTGAGAGTCTTAGTGATTTCATGCACTTTAGATACTCAGCAGCTGTGAAAAATAAGGTGGCAGCACTAACAGTGTTCAGCTATTCCAGAGGATGGAACACACACTTTTGGGGTTGAAAGTTACTGAAATGGATTGTTGCTACATGGTTATACAGAACCAGTGTGCTGCTTATTCCTTAGTTTTTAATTTTCTTTCTCTGCTGACAGTTGTGCGTGAATATCAAACGGAAGTGATTGTTGTCCCAGTTCTCCTGGTGGGAGTTTTTGTCATTGTGCTCACTGTGATCCTTTGGCTCCACTGCCGTGGCCTGCGAGCAAAGCAGGAGCAATCAGCACCAGACAGAACCCAAGGTAAAAAAAATGCTTTTCAACCAGAGGAAAGACTGTTGGTTTTAGTGACCACAAGCCAATTCCATTTCCCCGTTGCTTGAGCTGTTAGGCAAAACCATTTATGAGGATCCTGTGTGGTATTCAGCAATCCAGTAAACATTAGAAAAGCTGTGAACACTGATTTACTTCATTTTTTAGCAGCAGTAGTGGAAGCCGCAGTATAGATGGATCTGAGAAAATCTAAAGCATCGTGCCATGTAGGTTGCTTAACATGCTGTGGTAACATCACAAGAGCTGTGAAGTGTCTTGATGTAACAGCCTCCTGGAGGCTGCTGCAAGGAGAGTTTTACTGGGGTAGTTATGAATGGTAGTAATTTGGATGTAGGTTACACCTAGGTAATCCATTTTCTATACTGCCATTTAAGAAATTTAACTTCAAGCTGCTGTCTCCCACTTCCTATGGAGACAACATGAAGGTGAACAGGGACTGCTGAGAGGGTAGGGAAAGGTTTGTTGGTACACGTGTGGCTGTGTGGAAATGAAAATACAGTTATGAACTAATTTTGGGTATGTAGAGAGAAACATCTCTTGAGCCTCTATTAAAAGAAATAATTGAGAACTGGTAATAAAAGAAAATGTTCATTGCTTGAGCACATGGGAATGAAGTCCAAATGTGTCTTATCTATACAGGTTATGTAGTTAAATATGAGAGAAATTTCTAGACTGGTTCTGTCTTTTCATCAAATAGAGTGGGAGATAAATTCTTTGTCCTCTTCAAGGGCCAGGATAAGTAGGATACAATAACAGTTTCTTACTTTGCCCTGATTTCTGAAACACTGTGGAGCAAAAATCAAAGAGCATGGAAGGATGAGCATTGCCACCTATTACAAGAGTTCATCTGTCTGGTTTTATGCATTATATGCATTTGTTTTTGTCAGTGATGAGGAAGAATCAGCAGGAGCCCTGCTCAACAGAGAACCGCTACATCCAGCTGAGTGAGAGATCTGTGGAGAGCCTGCTGAGTTCTGCATCCTTGACTCTGAAAGAATTAGAGATACCACGAGAGAAACTCCTACCAGACACCTTGCAGCTGATACAACTTTGTGCCTACGGGAGCATCTACAGAGCACAGTTGGAAACTGGGAGCTCTGGGAAGACTAAGACTGTGGTATTGAAAGCCTTGCAAGGTAAGGCCCGTGGCCAGGATCCACTTGGCAACAGTCTCTGTATCCCAGACATGGTGCTGGGCAGAGCGCTGCCATCAGTCCTGGGCAAGAACAAGCTATATTCAGTATAGTAAGCCTGAGATGTTCTTGTAGGAGTGTCTTGGTAGGATTAAAGATTGCTGACCGTGTTGATTTTAGCTGCCAACCTGTTCTTTGCTGCTTCCATTTGTTGTTGTTTTGTTTTTAATTTGTTTTCTTTTGTTCTTTCAGACCCGGCTAGTCCCCAGAAAGTAAAGGATTTCTTGGGAAGGATTAAATTCCATCAAAATCTTGGCCATCATGAGAACCTGGTTGAACTGGTTGGATGTTGTGTAGACCAGCTCCCACTTTATATGATCATGGAAGATGCGTCTCTTGGTGACCTGCTGACATTTCTGTGGACGTGTCGGAAGGTGAGTCAAAAGAAGTGATGAGAGAATAACTTCTTAAATTCCTTAGGTACATATTCTATTCATAAGTCGTAAATTATTTTTTTCATCTCTCCATGCATATGCATCCCTCTATATAAATCAAAACTATTTCCATGCCCCAGAGAAATTCTACACAGGTCCTACTTTGCAGACCATTGAAGGGCATTGCAGGCACTAGAATTAGAATGAATTCATACAGCCACCTGAATTTCTAAAGTTTTAAATCATGTCTCACTCCAAATGCTTTTAAGAAAGCAGAGCAGTTACAACACAGGGGAAGGTCATGGGATGATAACTAATTGGTAAAAGACAGGAAAGAGAAAGAATGAAAGGTTGGTACTTGCACTGAAGGGAGGTCCGCTATCTAGGACATGGTGCTGTTCATTGCATGTATTAACCTAAAAATGGGATGACAGTGATGTGATGATATTTGCTGATGATTCCAGACAGTAAAGGCAAGGGCAGACCCAAAGGAATTGCAGAAGGATCTTCCAAGATTGAGAGACTTGTCAATAAAAAGAATAGATGAAATTCAGCATAGTTAAAAATGAAGTAATGCACAAGAAGAAGTTTCATATATGTGAATGATGGCTTCATGTCTGCCCATTGCTGATGAGTGGTAAAATCTGATGGGATGATGTCTGATAGTATGAAAACATGAAGTCCACTGAAAATGTTAACTCAAGCTAAAAAAGAGCCTAAATATCAGGGGAGGTTTAGATTGGATAGCAGGGAGATATTCTTCCCCCAGAGGGTGTTTGGGCACTGAAAAGGCGCTCCAGGGAAGGGTCACAGCTCCAAGGCTGTCTGAGCTCCAGGACTGTTTGGACAGGAATGTCCTGTGCAGGGCCAGGAGTTGGACTCAATGGTCCTTGTGGGTCCCTTCCAACTCAGCCTATTCTGTGATTCTATGACTCGTTGTTACAAAAGGCACGGAAACAAAACTCTGCTGTTACCGTGTAAATCCGTCGCTCTCCTACATCTGAAACTCTAAATACAGAAGGATTGCTTCCACTCCTGTTCACCAGAAGGTCCAGGTGGTAGGAAATAAAGCTAGCACGTGTCATGTTCAAAACAAACAAATGTAGCTGATTCTTCATAATCTGAGGGGTTGACTAATGGAATGTCTTGCCACTGACTCCTGTGGATACTGACACTTCAAATGAGGTCAATTATGGAAGGTAATCTTTCAAAGGTTACTGAACGTGTTGAGACCATAACCATCTCAGGAAGTTTTTAAATAGAACGTACCTGTGGGCTGTAAAATGGCACAGGAAGAACATTGTGTGCTTACCTTATTCTCTCTCTCATCTCTCTCTTACTGTTACAGGCAGGGTGGTAGGAGAGATGGACTGTTAGTCTCATACCAGGTACCCAATTCATATGTTAGAAATGTGCTTTTCTACTCATCATCCTAATTTATAATATATCTTTCATTCACCTATGTGGATTGTCATTCTTCACTGTCATTCTGACAATTTCTGTCTAACCTAATAATTCCTTCCCCACATGTCAATTTGCCCACCAGTTGTCTCTAGTGTACTTCTTACTCAACACACCATTAGCATCACCCATCCACATCCTCCTACATTTCAGTCAATTTATGAGCAATTATGAGAAGGAGGAGCAAAGATTAGATAGATTAGAAGGAAACATTCCCCACTATCCTACTACTGTGGCATTTGTTTGAACCAAGGTCTCTTATTTTGTCTCTAGGATGTAATGGCAATGGATGGTGTCCCCTATGACCTTACTGAGAGGCAGGTATATGAGGTTGGACAGCAGGTTGCAGCAGCTCTGGTAAGTCTGCTCGGGCTGGCTGCATTTTTTCCCTCTTGCTTGATTGCAACAGAAGTTTGCATGGTGGCTTAAGTCTTCTTGGCCTAAGCACTGAGATTAAAGGCTTTGTTAAAATATGCTTCCATTATGTTGGTGAGCACGTCTCTACTCCACAGTGTTGAAGACAAGCATAAACTCAGTGAAAATTTGTATCAATTAAATTTGCTTTTAAAATCATCCCGTTTTCTTTCTTTTCCAATTTCCCAGGCTTATCTTGAAGAAAAGAACTTGTTCCATGGTGACATTGCTGCCAGGAATGTCCTTCTTCATCACAACTTCACTGCTAAGCTCTGTGGCTTGGGCCTGGCCTACGAAACTCACACACATGGTGGCAGCTCAGTCACACGGAAAGTGCCCGTCAAGTGGCAAGCACCAGAAAGGCTCCTGGGCAAACCCCCTACCATCAAGGCAGACATGTATGGCTTCATTTTGGGACTAGAAGTTCACCTGTCTCTTTCATGCCTTTATGCATCATTTCATGTCCAGAAGTTCACAAGAAGGCAGATCTAGTTTCAGCATAACGCTCCACTTTTACAGCTCATACTTTCTCCTGTCTGTAGGCCATGCTGAGTTGTTTTTATGTATTTAAACCAACAAACAACATGGCTTTGTTTTCTTTTCTTGCAGATGGTCTTTTGGAATTCTAATGTATGAAATGATTACATTAGGTAAGAAGATTTAATGCTAATTAAAAAAATACGTAAGGAAGCAGCAAATTAACAAGACCCAAAATCTCAAATTTTAGAATGTAAAGTTGGGCCATTTAAATAAGCACCCTGTTTTTTTCCAATTTGCAAAGTCTTGTCAATTCCTTTTAGATGTTCTGTTATTATGAACTGTAGTAGGAAACAAACCAGATTTTGATAGGGAAGGAAGGCAGTCTTGCACAGAAGCTGCTCTCTGCAACCATTGCCATAGAGTTTTCTACCATTGCTCCTTTTGCCCTTCCAGGTGCTCCACCATATCCTGAGGTGCCACCTTCTGACATCTTATCATACGTGCAGAAACAGAACATTATGAAGCAGCCCTCGAGCTGCCAGCAAGCCATGTAAGCCACTTGCTTTATGAACAACTGAACATGAGGTTGGCAGAGCTAAATGGAAATGAGACGTAGAAAATGAGATTTTACATGAGATTTCTAAGTCTATACTGAGAGTAACCTCTTAGCTGAAGAGATTTGTGTCTGCCACATCTTCTTACTGGGTTCTGCTGCATAAAACCTCTGTGGCCAAAACCTTTCTGTCCTTCTCTTGAAAATGACACTTGTTTCTGTTTCCTTCTCCTGAAAATGACACTTGTTTCTGTTTCCTTGTCTTGAAAATGACACTTGTTTCTCTTTGCTTAAGTGCCCTTGCATTTTGCTGCTCCACTGCTTCCTTGCAAGGTGCAGCATTGCTGGCGAATTATTTTTCTCCTCTAAGTTATGGGATATTCTCTGAAATGAACAAAGTATCCACAGGGAAGATCTAAGGTACATTTCTTTGTATGAAGACATAATTTCATAATTTACAGGTACTGCATCATGAAGTCCTGCTGGCAGTGGAGTGCAGCTCAGCGGCCTTCTCCAGCACACCTCCTGTGCTCCCTGAAAACAGCTGTGAAGACCAGCAATGGGCACACAGTGCTGCAGGTGCCTCAGCCAGTGGTGCCTGAACTCTATGCTGACATTGCTGGTGTGGATGTGCACAGCCTGGTGAGGGAATACACGATCCTCTGAAGGGTCCTTTCATATTTTGGTAAAGGAGAAAGAAGTCTCAGAGTTTTCCATTTCTAAATATTTTGCAAGCTCAGAGCAAGGTGCGTAAGTTGGAAGGGATCCCTTTGTTCTTGAAACATCTATAAAATCTCTTCTCCGTGCCAGACACAAGAAACTGTTATCATTATTGTTAAATCAGCCTATTGGTATCATTCTGCCAGTGGTCATTTGGGAGTCAAGTGTGTTTAGGAAGCTGTAGAAAACGTAATGAGAAACTTGAGTTAAAGGACTATTTGTGTGGCAAGGTTTTGGTGATGGGGTGGACTGCAGAGGTGACTTCTGTGAGAAGATGCCAGAAACTTCCCCATCAGCTCCACTATGGACCTGCTGCTGGTCAAGGCTGAGCCCTTCAGCAATACTGGTAGCACCTCTGTGATTACATATTCAAGAATGTATAAAAGATAGTGCACAACAGCAGGTGAAAGAGAAGAGTGTGAATGTGAGAGGAACAGCTCTGCAGACACCCAGGGCAAGGCAAGAGGAGGAGCTGCTCCAGGCTCTGGAGCTGGGATTCCCTTGGAGAATGGTGCAGCCCATGGAGAGGCAGCTGAGCCCCTGCAGCCCCTGGAGGGTAGGGGAGTGCAGAGATGCAGCCCCTGGAGGAGCCCTCACCAGAGCAGGAGGATGTCTGGAGGAGGCTGTGACTCCAAGGGAAACCTGGGCTGGAGC
Organism: Irena cyanogastra; assembly: GCA_013397155.1. Lineage (NCBI taxonomy): Eukaryota > Metazoa > Chordata > Aves > Passeriformes > Irenidae > Irena > Irena cyanogastra. Next base: position 204,502 of record VWZV01012970.1, on the reverse strand, counting down.
AGAATCTGTCCTGGCAGAACCTGTGGAGAGAGAAGCCCTCGTTGGAGAAGGACCACACCTCATGGGAAGGGACTCATGCTGGAGCACTTCATGGAAAACAGCCCTTGGGAAGAACTCACATTGGGGAAATTCCTGAAGGACCTACTTTCCTTTGGAGGGACCCCACACTGGAGCAGGGAAAGACTGTGAGGAGTCCTGCCTCTGAGGAGGAAGGAGCAGCAGAGAGTTTGAGACCAACTCACCACAAGCCCCATTCTCCCTGCTGGATGAAAAGAGGTAGAGAAACTGGGAGTGAAGCTGAGCCTGAGAAGAAGGGAGGGGTGGAGGAAGGTGCTTCAAGATTTGGGTTTATTTCTCATTATACTTCCTAATTTGATAAGCAATAAACTAATTTTTCTCAAGTTGAGTCTGTTTTGCCTGTAACAGTAATTGGTGAACAATCTCTCGCTGTCCTTATCTTGACCTGGGGGCCTTTTGTTATACTTTCTCTCCCCTGTCCAGTTCAGAAGAGGAAATTACAGGGTGGCTGGATGTGTACCTGCCACTCAGCCAGAGTCAACCCACCATGAGGTTTCTGGACATTTCCCCCCATCTTTTCTGTCCCAGGAAAATGCATCTGTTGGGTATTTGAAAGAGGAGATGTCCTGGGGAAGATGCTGGGGTGGTATTCAATAAATGTCTGGGACTTCTCCAGTGCTTTATACTCTAGCTTCCCTGGGGAGCATGTGCACTGTATTCAAACCCACAAACCCACAAACAAACGATCCCCACGCCTCCTTGCCCAACAACAACAACAAAACCAAGCAAAACCCTTCATGTCTGTGGATGCAGAAGCTGTTACACAGATGTCATACATATTCATGGAGAGTGTGCTTTCTGTGCAGATCACATGAGTACTCCAACGCTTATATGAAATTTTTTGATTATTGATTTTAATGAACATGCAGACTTTGTAAAAAATATGCACTGGAAGTTGTGGCTATTTGCTTTCCTTTAAAAAAGAAGCAGAATCAGTCTGTGAAACAAATTTTCTCACTTCTTTTTCTGGTTTCTAAATAAAGGAGGAGGTGAGCTGAGGTTTTCCTCTTGCCTTGTTTTTAAACAGCCCCCATTTCTTCAAAGGGCATTTTACTTCATAGAATCACAGAGTCATAGAATGCCCTGAGTTGGAAGGGATCCACGAAGATCACCAAGAGGAATTATTCTTAATGCTGATGTTAAACCAAAGATAAATAATGAAGGGATGAAAGACAAATTGCCTGTCTCGATTTTTCATTTCATTTTGCTCACATTTTCATGTACCACAGTTTCAGAAATAAAACAAGGCAGAATTTAACATCCATCCTCTGATATTATGTGGAAAATGCTCCCTCTGTTATTTTATGTGCACCAGGTTTCTGTCTCCCTCTCTGTAGCTTATTATGCTCTTGTGCATTTAAATGGACCTTGATTGGGTGACTGTAATGAAGTGGATGTGCTCAACTCTCATATGTCATTGCAGAAATATTTTATTTTTTATTTCATCAGCTTCCTATGATTTGTTTTTCAAAATTCAGTACATGGAGGTGAAGGATGAGGCTTGAGTGGGTAAGAAGAGACTATTTTGATGTGGAAAGGCTATAGCAGAGCTGTTGCCACTGGAGAAATCTTTCTTAACTTTCTGCCTGAATCATTGCAACAAGAATAAGAGCAATTAAATATTTATGCCTGAGTCTGGTCGTGGTTAGTTGTTACTTTTTTCATAACATCAATAGCATGTCCACAGCTGAGCTGCAGCTCTCAGCTCTTGACCTCAGCCTGTCTTCAAGACAAGCTGATGTCTCCTGCTTGGTTTAAATTAATGTCTTCAGAAAAAGCATTTCCTGTGAGCTGGTGTTGTCTTTTCTGAGTGTGGATTTACTGTGGGTCACCATTTGGGAGAAAAAAAAAAAAAGAGGAGCTAGATACAAGTTGAATTGTCTGTGGTCAAAGTTGTTTTTTTGAATGTGTATTTTTGGAACAAATGTACTCCAGCTCCAAGCTGGAGAAGGGCATTTAGTTTGATGAGTTAGGTTTAATAAGTGTAATTACTTAATCTCTTACACTGAATTATTGATTTTATTGATCTTATTGAATTCAATCCTGCATTTTCTATTTAAATTTTTCAATAGAATTTACAGTCAGCTGCAGCAGCGCCATGAAGACATCAGGGATGCAGGGGCAGAATTTAGATCCAGCTTGCTGGCAAGTGGGAGAAGTCTGATGTTTATGTCAAAAATCTGCCCACAAGGAGCCACAAACTTCTATCTCAGGGCTAAAGTTCTTTGTTCAGTCAGTTTCATCCTTCGTGCGATTTCTGCTGTGTGCACAGTTGATTCTAGGAGGAACTGTACTAGCTTGTTTTGCCCCTGAATCACTACCCTGTCTGGATGAGTTTGAAATATCAAAAGCCACAGAATTATTCTATGAAAATGGGTCAACAGCATCCTGCAGCTCACTCCTACCAGCTGAGCTCATCATTTCCCCCAGGCCTTGCTTTAATACCATTTCTATAACCCACAGAACAAAGGCTCTAAATAAAACAGCCTTGGAGCACAAGCTAATATTCCACATTTGGACCAGATAAATTACATTCGGCAATGTACTGGCCTGCACATTTTGTGTTAGTGCCTCTCAGCAATGGCACTGATACAAACATGCAAAGCAGCAGGGCAGGTACAAACATCTCTGTGGCACCATTTTTCTAGGAAAGGGGTGAGAGGGGGAGGGGAGATGACAGATATACTTTATAGCACTTTTCTACTTGAGCCAGCAGACAATACCACAACCCACACAGAAAAATCTTCACTGAATGTGAAACTGAAATTCAAATTATTTCAGCTAATAGTGTATGCTTTTAGCTGCATCTATGCCCATCTGGCTGTAGCCACAGCACCCTTCTGCCATTCAGGGGCAGCTTGTTTCAGTCACAGTGGTGGATATGAGCACAGAAATTGCTGCTATGCGCAGGCTCCCACGCAGGATGAATTACTGCCTCTCCCTCAGCAGCAGCAACAGAAGGTCTCACAGTGGTTCCCCTCTGTACGCAGCAGGAAGAGAAGCTCCTATTAAGCATAGCAAATTTTATGCCTGTGGATTTCAGTGTTCTAATTAACTTTATCACTCCAAGCAACTCTCTCGCTCAGTGCTCAGGGCTGGAGCCAACGGTCCCTCTGAGGCACAGCCATGGCCTGTTCCTGCCCACTCAGCCAGAGGGACCTGCGCAAACCACAGGTGACATGGAAGGTGGGAGAGAAGGGCAGGAAGTGGCACGTCTGTCACTGCTTCTCCAGATGACAGCATGCATCCCTTTCCTCTTCACGCACTGCCAGAGCCTGGCTTGGAGTCATGGTGCTGAACAAATAGCACCCTGTGGTTTTGCCAGCTCCCAGCAGTACCCCTTCCCCCCAGCACATGAATACCCACAAGGAAAAGCAGCCTCATTTGTCAATACTGCAGGCTTCCTTTTCACGGAATTCCAGATTTCCTCATTTTGCTCTCCTACCTTTAGAGGGCTCCGCGGCACGGTGGACACCTTGGGCCTTTCCCACTTCTTCCCATGGTGAGTTCCACCTCAGCCTGGGCTGAGGTGACACAGGAAGGATGAGTGGCTCTGTGAGGGACGTGGCTGGTACAGCACATGGGACTTGTCCTACTGCACCCACTAGAGGCAGTGGAGCACAGCCAGAAGTGGTGACAAGCCCCATCCACAGGTGACAAGGCAGAAATCCCGCTGGCTGGCCAGGGCCCGGCGAAGGCAGGGCTGAGGGCAAGGCCTCAGGGGGCTCATGGCTGTGCGGGGCTGAAGGCGGGGCTGAAGGCGGGGCTGAAGGCGGGGCTGAAGGCGGGGCTGAAGGCGGGGCTGAAGGCGGGGCTGAGGGCAGGGCCTCGGCGGGCTCATGGCTGAGTGGGGCTGAGGGCAGCTGCAGGCCAGCCCTGCTGCAGCAGCACCAGCACAGGTGGCCACAGTCCTGAGGGGCTGACAGGGACAGCGCCAGCACAGATACAAACAGTCCTGGGCCACGGACATCGGGACAGGTGGCCCAAGGTGCCTGACAGGGACAGGCAAGGCTGGTGATGCCCTCGAGGCCCCATCACTGTTCAAGGCCTTAAAACGGCAGAAAATGCATCAGTGTATTCACTATGCATCTTAACAATTTCTTACATCGCCCAGGTCTAAGTTCCCACTGGTGGCATGACAAGACACAGCTAGGTGTGTATGTGAAAATACCACGAAAAACAGGAGACATGGGACTTGTCCTGGTAGACAGGACAGAGTAAACCTGGGGTTGTGGGAAAAAGTAGCAGCAGAAGTTCTGGCAAAGTTGTCCCTTTACTTAAAAGCCCGCATCGGGAAGAAATGCTAGTCACCCATTTTGGACCAATCTGTGATTTTCAAATGCATCTTTATTGGTAAGTTGATTAAGCTCTAGTCTGAACTTTATTTTACAAGAACCTGCAGCTAACCAACACAAAAAAATTACCATCATTACCTTGTACAATACTAGCACAAAAACAGAAATACCACAATTCAGTTGAAAGAACTGTAAAAGAACTAAATTAAATTGTAAACTCTACATGTAACAAACAGTTGTGATTAGTCCCACGTGTCCTTTAAACCCAGCAGCGGGAGGGGAGGAGTGAACACAAAACCAAGCATCCTAGATGCCAACTCTTTCCCCCCTGAGTGTGCTTAACCACGTGCTTGGCATGAACAGGTGGGACAGCAGCAGAGAGATGCACGCCATCTGCCAGTGTCTTCTCTTTTATCCTAGAAAGCCTCCTGGGTCTATTCTCTGCTTCAGAATATTCAGAGCTTCCTAAAACAAGAGATTGATGCGGATTTGCACCCAAAGGATGTGAAGAAAGCCTGGTAGTTGAAGGAGAGTGAGTCTAAAAGAGAGGACTGAGCAGTGCAAGCAGAAATTCTAAGTTATCCAAGTTGGCAGCAGGTACAACTCATCCAAACACACTTACTCCAGATGAACATAGGATGGAACAGCAAACCTGAAGTTCAGGATGTATACTGAGGATATTATCAACCACTACATCACCAACCACTTCATCATCTGCTCCCTCATTTTCTGTCTGCCCATTCTGACTGCTCTGTCTGCATCCTTTGTGGTTCCTCCCTCCTCTCCCATTCTTCTGGTACTTCTCACCCCACACAGGCAGTAACCCTCCCACCCCACCACGCTGCCCTCCCTGACCTTCACACAGTTCTGCCAATAACACCCACCTGACACTCCCATCAGCTCTCCTGCCTCTTGCACCTCTACATAACAACAGTCAGAGAAGGCTGAAACCCGATTTCCTGTTCCCCACACTCAGAGGAGCACTCATCTTGATTTCTCATTCCTGAGGAACACAGGGAACGGCGATCTAACTTTACAGGTAAGTAAATTGAGCACATGCCTTCAACTTAATTTGGAATTCGCCTGTATTCCCCAGCCTTCTTTTCTTTTCCTCCCTCTTGGTCCCTCTCTTAAATGTAGGAATGCTTACAATAATTTAGGCCTACTTCTCTGATTTTTAGATAAGACCTCAGAATTTTCCTGAAGGTCAGCTCACTCTCCAAGACCTATTCCTTCATCATAGTTACAGCAGTAATGGGAAAATCTGCTGTTCGTGCCACTGGGAAGAAACTGCTTTGGCATGACGGCATAAGGCTTGCACAGGACAGCACCCATCTGACACCCTTCTAAGAACAACACTGGCTTAAAACAAAATAAGAAACAAAAAAACCTACAGATAATCTATTCCCTTTTCCCTTCAAGTCTAAAAGAACCTCTCTTGTGGCATAGAGAGGCACTGTTACCCAATCACAAAAAGCCAGCAAAACACATGTGGCAGTGACTGATTTCCTATGCTTGTGCACGTGGTGCAAGGGCTGTACAGGGATGAGACATGGAAGGGAAGGCTAAACCCACAGGAATTCTGCCATCCTCAAATCTGCAGAAGACTGGTACAAGGACAACACTGATAGATCATTTTCTGTGTTCACTAAAACCAAGACCACTAGTAGTTAGTTGCCTTAATGCACAGCAAGGGTGACTAAAGTTAGGTATCAGAAAAAGCAATCTCACTTGTAGGCTAGCTAGGAACTGAACAGACAATCTCAGCAGCCTCCAGGATCTCCCTCAGTGAAGTTCAGTAAAACAAGTTTGATGAGCAGCCATGGTGGATATGTTTGGGATACTCAGTCCTGTCTCAGAGCTGGCGTGAGCTCTTAAGGTCCTTTCTAGCCCTGTGCTTATGAGTTTATCAGTTGACTACACTGAAAAGAACAGAAGAGTCATTTTTCTGTCCAGCAGTTGCAATTAAAGCAACAAAGGAAAAAAAACTGTGATTTTTTCCTTCCTTTCCACAACCTTCGTGTCTCACAGCTGAGGAGCTCCCAGCCCTCAGAGTAAGCCCTTCTAATACTGATGGACAGAGCTACCAGCCCTTCTAATACTGATGGAAATGATGGGAAACACAATACCCTTGGAACAATTCACAGGTAGCAGCTGGAGTGAGGACTGTCAGCACAGGACAGCTTTGTGTGGGCAGAGTGAAATATTTCACAGCTCATTGAATGGGAGCCATGGACAAGACAGGACAAGGTAGTGTACAATACATGGCATGCCTTCTTCATCCAGTGAAAGGGTTACATGAAAATGGCCATCCTGCCCAGTCACACTCCTGGAGTTTCACTACACTGGCTTGTCTAGCAGCCTCCAGCACTAACTACTTCCAGCTGTGGCAAGAGAAGAATTGTGAACAGTGGAGTTTCCCCACCCCGCAGTGTGGAACCTCTTGTTAGTCTTCAAGTTCACCCTGTCCCCCTATCCTGACTCCCCTCAATTTAAAAAATAATGGTTATAAGTAATGCATGGAAGCTGATGACATTGTGCATGTGGTTCACTTCCAGTTCTCTTTTTCTCTTCTCATGCATACTCCTCCTGCCTCTCCAGCAACCCCCTCCCTGCCAATCCATTCCATCAGTCCATCCAGCCTGCATGCCTGGGGGGCTGCTGCTCACTTGCCATAGACGCTCTCATCGCTGTAGGCCACATAGAGAAAATAGTCCTCCTCGTGGTTATCCTGCCAGGGGACAAAGGGACAAAGTGAGGACCCAAAGCTGGAAACTCGCTGCATGTGAGAAAGCTCAGCCCGGAGATCATTGTAACATGAGCAGGTAACTTCTCTTTCACTGTTTCTCTTCATTTACATCGAAGGCTTCCCTTCCCAAGGCCAAAGAGAACTCTGGCCACAGCTCTGCTTCTAAATACAGGCAGGACACATTTCTGTACACAGGGAAATGCAACAGAAACAGCTCTGACTGTTCACCAGTATCTCAGCAGAGGTATGGTCTTAAGATTGAGAGAGAGACTTGGAAGGATTTAACAAGTCAAAAATCACCTCTACACGGTATTTTTAATTTTTCAGAACACTTTGACAAGTGGCTGCATTTCTAAGTCCTGTTTTACATATAGGCAGTAGAGTTGAGATGTTAAGTGATTATACTGACACAAAAATTCTGCAGAGTGCCAGCAGCAGAGACTGACCTCAGCTCAGGGCAGTCACACACTTTCCTTCGACATGTTCAGATTGGGAAAGCACCCTGCCTTTATTATCTTTATCAGTACACAGACTGATGAAGTGTCCGGTTATTGTCAAAAAGTGACAGGCCAAACAAGGCTCACAGCACCACACCAGAGCTCTTTTATTAAAACACCCAGCAGAATGAGAAATCAAGGAGAAATCAATCCAGGCTGTAAACCGCTCATAATATAATGGCTACAGAACTGAGAAATATGGGCATCCAGTATGCCTTTAAGGTTGATCAAATAACACTGCTGAGTAGAAGCAGTGGGCAGCAAAGCTCACAGCATCCTACATAATCCTCACTTACACAGTAAAAGCGACGAAAAACTAATTCTACACAAAGAATAAGTGTTCCCTAAGAAAGTATTTATAGACAGATGGATGTCCAGTGATACTGACCCCTTTACTGGCTTTTTCCTTATTTTTAATGGCTAAAAGGAAATCTTTTTCATACATAGCAAAACCTATGTTCTCCACCCTCCCCAGCTCCAATCCTTCCTCTGAAAAGGAAGTGGTTCATTTCAATACTTTTTAAAGTAGTAGGACCAATATATCACTGCTGAAGCAGGTATTTGCCACAACCCTTTCAACCAGCAAACAACTAGCTGAATTGATAAGGCTCCCCAGGCCCCTAACTGAGGGATGGAACTCCCCTGACCAGGTGACAGGATACAGCTCAGGGCAAGAGGGTCCCCATGTTCAGGCATCTGTGACCAAGGTGAAACCACTGACACTTCTGGACATTGTTCTTGCCAACAAAGGCAAGAGAAAAGGGCCAGGCTTACCTCATACAGCTGGCCCATGGTAGCACTGGTGGGAGGGATGGTGTTATTGACGAAGAAGAACAAAGCATCTTCCGGCCTCAGATGGATCCGCTTTCGGATTAAGAAGTAGAATTGACCAACTGAAGAGGAACAAAGAATGCCTTAGATGCAGAAGGAATGTTGAAGGTTTTTTTGTTGTTGTTGTTGTTGCTGCTGTTTATTTTTGTATTTTAACCCTAACCATGGCTGTTTTCTTTTGGTGGTGGAAGTCACATGCTGTATATAAAAAGTAGGGGGAAATGAACAATGCAGGAAAAAAGCAATAGAAGCAAGCAGTAACTTCATTACTGTAACCACATGAGCAGCCAATCCACTCAGAGCTGGCAGTTTCTCAGGTACACACCTCATGCCATGTCCCCTCTAAATCCACACTCCACCTACTATGCTATGAAATGCTCTACTAAGGGGATTGGTGGGAAGACCTTTAACTAGCTTAACCTTTAAATCCTACAGATCAAAGACACCTTAGAGAATTTAGCCCTGGTGTAAATGGTTATACCATTCCTGGGAAAAAAAATCCTTATTATTTACTTGAACTACGTTGGAGAAGGAAGTTTTTCACAGTCCATTAAATACTGCAAGAAGAAGAAATGCTGTTCCTTTAACTCATTCATATTGTTAAATAAAAACAGATGTAATCAGACTCAAGATCACCATGACCATTCAGAAAAAGAACTTTGCAGCTATGACTACAGCTACAGGGTGGAAAAAGGATGAGAATATTTCAAGAACTTGTCTCTTCCTGCAACAAGAGTACAGCCTCTGGTAACTCTGCAGCTAGGTCATCATTGACTGGTGATGATGACACTGCCCATAATATACAATTTAGTCACTGTCGTCATGGTTAGAACTCAGCTGTGACACACTAGCAACACCAGTGAGATAGCTCAAAAGATCTCAGAGAATTCTGCATGTTGTAATCCAGACTATAAGGTAAAAATATAACAAGGACAGCAGACAAATGAGATGTTGAGCCTGTCTGGATATTTTCTTGGTGCTGATCACAGAGTAAAAAGCACTTCCGAGACCATCTCACTGAAAAACAGGAAGAAAGGAGGTAGACATTGTTACCTGTGAGGTCAGAAGGCACGAGATACTTTCTTTTGTCTAAGTCAGGTACTCTGGCTTTGGGTGCTTTTTCCACGATTACCTGGAAAGTGAGAGAGACAAAGCAAGAAACAAATGATGAGTATCATACACCAAAATGGTCCAAAAAGCATCAGCGGATAAGTGGTACTACCCTTTGATGGTGCTACCAGGCCTTTAGGTATTTAACCTGTAACAAATACACAACATGAAAGAACACACAGGTGAGATGATTTAAAGAACAACAGAAGACAACTTAAAACCACTCCCAACAGCTGTGCTGGGAGCCCAGGCCTGCAGCAGTAAAAAAAGAGTCCAGAAAAAAAAGAGTCCAGAACAGACATAAAAAGAAACCATAATGGCTGAGAAAAAAAAAAAATTAGGACACTTGATGTTCCCAATTCAGGTTAATTTTGTGTGTAGAAGCTGTCAGGAGGCTTATACTTGAACACAAGTAAGTTAAACTGTTTCCAGGTTACAGTACCAAACTGCCTTGCACAAAATCAGCCCTACTCCCAGTAGTCCCACATCCTAATTTCTATTTTCACCAACACCAAGTGCTCTAGAATGAACCAAAGAATTAAAGAGAAACTACAGCTCATTGGGGATTTTTTTTTTAAATCTCCAGTTCTTCAGGAGTTATCATCTACTCTGAAATTCATATCCTTTAAGTTTATTATCCGTATTTCACACAGCTATGGACATTTCCTTCACCAAATAAACATACAATAATTAAAACCAGTCTACGATCTGGGCAACTGGACCCACTGAGACCTCTGACACAAAATACTGATTTCCTTATATTCTAATACAGAAAAATACAAAGCTCAGCAGCTTTAAGATCAGACCAAGAGGTCTTCTGCTAAAAGATAATTTTTGTTAGCAGAGCTGAGCAAAATATTTACCTCCGAAGCAGGAATTATTCCAAAGTGACCTGATCTCCTTTTCCACTGAAACTTTCAGAACTACTGCGTTTGTGCAGAAAAAAACTGCAGCCTGTTTTTTGTGATATGTATTTTTGAACTGGTAAAAGATACGTCACATTTCAATCTATGTGTCTTGCTGTTCTGCAGAAGCCATTCTGACCACCTAAACTAAATCTAAAGCTGGATTTTCTGAACTTCCTAAGCTTTTTAATTTCCTTAGACCACATAATTGTTAATATTCCACCTGAAACATTGTAGGACAAATTTCTAAGAGTTCCATGCTCCAATAGCTCTTTGACAACCCAAATCAGCAAATACAGCTGTTGTGTAAGAGAAAATGTTCAACTGCTGTGGACTAAGCCTTCTTTGGAAGCAAAATGATGTTGCCCTACCAGTGAGACACCATGCCAGAACAAAAACAAAATGTTATCATGAGCTTGGTGTATTTAACCTGGACATGGTTCTATGTTAACGTGAATCCTTCTAGAGCCAAGTGAGTGTCTGCAAAATATCTCACACCAGAGAGGTACCAACTAGGACATCTTTTCCCTGTGCTCCATTTGAATGTGGCCAGCACAGCCAAACCCCCTGAAATTTCCAGGTTTGATTTTAAAATAGAAACATGGTTGCCTCAGCTACTTCAAGATGTTCAAGTACCTAAGTTAGCACAAGGCACTCAAGCTCCTTCGGGCAGTCTGAAGTAGGACGTGCATTTCTGTCCAAGATGCAGTTGGTAAATGCTGTGAGGGAAGGACAGTACCACAGTCTCACTGAACAGCTGCAGGCTCAACAGCAACAGCACTTTTCACATTTTTTACCAGCACAGCCAAACAAAGCAGTATCTAACACAAAAAACTGCAGTGGGGAGAAAGCTTTAGTTCTTGCCTCCAATTCAAAAAACTACTGACAGGCCATACTGCTTGCTGTGACTACCCTAACTGGGGCGGGGCGGGGGGGAAGGAGGGGGATTGTAGATTGATCATTAGATAATAAACAAAAAAGTCATGCTTATGAGAATGAGGTGAGTGTTGGGGCTTCTAAGCCTCAAGGAAAGATTTAGGAGAGATTTAAATCAGATCACCACTGATTTAAGGGATGTTAAGAAACATCTCCCTCCTGCAAAGATGCACAGAAGGAATGGAGGTGCTTTGCTAATCTGACTGCCAACTGTAGTCAGCTTGCTGGATAATGCAGGTTATCTCTTCTGAAGCACTAAACCCTTCACATACGTAAAAACACCTACCAGGAAAATCCTAGCAGAACACAGACTATCCGTGTTTGCGTTGCTGTTCAGTGGTGACTGTGAGAATGCAGGGCAGTGAAATCTCATCAAAATGCTGAGATGTATCCCGGCACTGCAGCGTGGGCAGCCAAAGGATAACATCTCCAAGGATCCTGCTGTCAGGACGGGCAGACACACAAGTGATGTGAAGAACAGAGTGCTGCATCCATTTCTTTGTACGCAGCTCTGACAAGAGGCTATCCCTAATAATTCACATCTGGGCCTTGCTGTGCATCATTCCCCATAATCCTTAACTCCAGCACACCTTGTTATTCTGGTCCTGTTTTTTTTACAAAGTTCTGCTGATGGCCCCTCTATCTTGACCTCCTTTACCTCCTGCCAGACTGGGCCTCATCCTGGGCTCCCTATAGGGTTCTTCCTGACACATTTGTCATGGCCCGCTGTGCAATCTGCCACGTTAATCCTCAACTTGCACCTCGTCCCACGGCCAACCTACAGAGCCCTCATCATGAATACCCAACCTCACACACTTCAAGCTGACCTACTGCACGCTCGACCTATGCTATGCCAGGCCTCCCAAAAACAGGGAGAACAAAGGCACCAAATACTGACTTCCAAGAACTTTTTCAAGTCCATTTGAGGGTCACTCCCAAGATAAAAACTGCTGTTAGCCTGCAGGGAAAACATGAGGTGTAACTGTTCCCTCTTTGTCATGAATTTTACAGAGGGGTCCCAGTTTTTTTGAATGCAGTACACCTGTGCAGTAAATCTAGTGCAGACCTCTCCAGTGGGGATGGAAAAAAATACTTGCAAAATGTTTATTTAAAAGGAAAAAACACTCTACACTCAATTAGATTTGCCAGTCCTTTTTTTTTTTTTTGTCCCAATAATTATTCAGAATTATGAAGCCAGAAGTTTCCCACAGGCACTCCAAAGGGGCCTAAGAATGAGGAAGCAAAATTTAGCTAGATGACCTTGCATTCCAAGTGACATTTTCTCCACAGGATGATTAAACAGGAGCGCAAAAGGATTGACAAGTATCATTTTTTCGCTCATGCAAAGGAAAAGAGCAAGGCTGTATCGAAAAGACAAGCCAAGCTGAAGTAAAATAATAACAGCAGGGACGTATGAGGTGACTCGGATGCAGACCATGTTTAGTGCGAAGAGTACCCGGTCAACCCACTCCTTGATCTCCATTTTCACAGAAACCAGGGTTTCTGAGGTCCCCACTCACCCTCACGCATGCCAAGAAAGATCAGCAGCGTTCCCACTGTGGAGTTACTGCGGATCCCAGGGAAAAGGTGTATTCCACCCCCACCCACACTGCAGCCCTTCGCGCATCATAAATAGCCCCAGCTCTGCACTAAGGAGAAAAACAGCCGGGGATTTCAGTCAGATCAGCGAGATCATCATCATCTCTACTAAACTCATTTCTTCCGCCTTCTAAATAAAAGAAGCAGCAGCCGACGGCTGGCACGGAAAACAAAGGCGGCCGAGCCCGGGCCCGCAGCCATGGCCGCCCTGGCCGCGCGCACTCACGGGGACTCTGTCGGGGTATTTCTTCCGGATCTTCTCCCCTTCTTTTTTCCTGTACTCGAACGGGTGGTCTTCCTTGTACTGGAACTTCATGGCGACGGGCTGTCCCTCCGCTCGCGGCGGCTGAGGCTACTGCGGCTGCTGCGGCTGCCTCCGCCCCGGCCGGCGCTGCGCAAAGAGCTCCGCCCGACCCCGCCGCCCGCCGAGCTCCGGCCGCGCCCGCCTCCCGCGGAGCCGCCCCGGCACAGCGCCGTGTGACGTCACGGGGAGGCACCCAGCCGAGCGGCGCTCTGACGTCACGCGGAGGTGCCCCCCGAGCCGAGCCGTGACGTCACGGGGAGGCGCCCCCCAGCCGAGCGGCGCTCTGACGTCACGCGGAGGTGCCCCCCGAGCCGAGCCGTGACGTCACGGGGAGGCGCCCCCCCAGCCGAGCGGCGCTCTGACGTCACGCGGAGGTGCCCCCCGAGCCGAGCCGTGACGTCACGGGGAGGCGCCCCCCAGCCGAGCGGCGCTCTGACGTCACGCGGAGGCGCGGCGCTGCCCGGGACGGCAGAGGTGGCTGAGGGCGCAGGGAGGGGCGCGGCGCTTTCTAGCTCGTCGCGTTCTGTTCCTGCTCTGATCTATCGCGCGGCAGTACGCAATCAAACAAACAGATATTTAAAACCAATATATTTTTTTAGCTTAAAGGCAGCAAAGCGCCGCCCGCCCTCCGCAGCATGACTCAGGGGCTGTAAACCCTGGGGCACCGCACCCAGCCGCGCCCTCCGTGCCCAGCGCCGGGGGGCCCCGGCTCGGGCTCCCAGGTGAGCCCTCAGTGCCCCTCTTGTCCCCGTGGATGTGACCTGTGCTCTCTGTGGCTGCCAGGTGCAACGCACGCACACAAAAACAATTGCTTCTTCTCGCACCGTCCCCGCGGCTGCTGGCTCCGAACTGTCGCCTTGTCTGTAGCACCTCGGTGCCATGCGATGTGTCACACCAGACGCGTGCTGCAAACAGCAGACACCTAAACGCCTGCAAACAAGCCAATACAGCGAGCCGATTTCGGCCCAGGTACAGCCGGCACATACAGTGTCTGGGGTTTTTTCCCCTAGGAGTGCATCAACTCACAGTTAATCACTGATCAGCGCAAGAGCAGGTACTAATGAATGGCTCAGCATGCCCAAATCAGGACAGAAATCAATTGCTGCTACCCTAGGGACAATGGGCTGGATTGTGTTATTTTTTCTTTGCATGCTACTGGCAGAGGAAGCAGAATTTTGCCAAGGCTGATCTTTTATCTGTGCAGCTGTTTTAGCTGTAGTAGAACATGAGTGGAACAGCCAGATGCATAAGGTGATTCTCCATGGCCATACCAAAAGCAGAGGTAAAAAGACAGAGATTTCCAAATTCAACCCCATGTCTTGACTGAGCATGAACAGGGGTAGGAAAAGGTGTGTTGGGGTGTGATTTTTCTCACCTACTTTTGGATGGCCAAAGTGTGTCTGCAAAAACTCTGGCAGGTCCTTTACTTTCTAAGCTTTTATTACTGGTACTTTTTTTATACCGAATACTTTTATCTAGTATGGCGTAGTGTGACCTCCTGCTAATGGTCAGTTCCAGCAGGTGCATGCCCAAATCTCCTCAGGATAAGGCAGCCCACAGTGGGAATGCCACCAGCCAGCGTGTCCCAGCCTTCTCAAGTCTGTGTGCTAGGGTTTGTGCAGGAAGCACCCCAACACCTTTCTGTCTGCCCTGGGACACGCAAACATTGTCCCATGGTTGCCACGTGCTGTCAGAGGAGCTCAGAGGGCTGAGTCAGAAGGAAGGCATTAATTTGCAGTCCCATAGCAAATAGCTTGGACTGAAGGAACCCCATGGTTTAGACCCAAGGAAAGTTCTGGTTTGATGGCATTAAACTTTTATATACAGCCCGTGTTTGGCCGCCTTGCTCCCTGACTGCCTGCAGCACAGCAGCTGCTGATGTACTGAAGGTGTGTAGTAACCCTCTTCCTCCAGGACAAAAGAGAGAAAATTTTCTAGCCTGTTTCACTTAAGCCACCAGCCTAGTCTGGCAGTTTAAACAGACTGATCCTGAAGTCCCCTTATCCTGTGAATTGCTGTTTGTATTCCCGGGACTGGTCCCAAGGCAGGTAAGGTAACACCCGGGTTTAATTTCTCATGACAAACCAGAGAGAAGTGCCAGGTTTTTTCCTGTTCTGATGCAGACGTGGCCCTGTGAGCAGATTGCTAGGTGACTTCTCCTCAGCACAGCCCCTGCTTGACCCCCCTCCCTGCCCTGATGGTGCAGCGCTGGAGGTTCAGCCCCAGGACTCGCTCCTCCAGCTTCCCCGCTTTGCCAGGCACCGAATTCCAGCCCTCGCCTTCAGCTTCAATAATAACAACAACGTCATTGGCAAAACAGGCAGGAAGATGATACATGCAGAAGCAGTGACAAACACCTAAACACTTGACTTAGGGTCGTTAAAATGTCAGCCCATGGGCACGTGACAAACCCCACATTCTGGATTCGTTTGCCGGAGGGAGGAACTGGAAATGGTGTTGGCCAATTTTCCTACCCTGGACTGCCAGCACAAAGTGCTCCTTCACAGACTGTCAAAACAATGTATTTTTTCTTAACCTAGAGTGTCAGAACAGCTCTGAGCACGTACTGTACTGCTGTGTCTGCAGGTCCCGTGGGTACATTTTACAAGAGATTTCCCAAGCGCTGCCAATGCTGCAGCCATAGGAGCAGGAGACAAAAATATTTGCACAGAACCTGGAGCCAAGCTTTGCAGCCTGTGCCGTACTGTACAGTCCTCCTACTTATAACTCTGGACTCCCTTGGATATTTCTTTCATTACTACCTCCCCTTGGGTAATTTATGTCTCCACAGACTGACCTTTTTATAAATATATATATTTTTTTAATCTTAAGTGTGGACGCTGCATGTGTAAGCCTCTTTTGTCAGAAAATCTGTGCTTTGTGGTCTGAGCAGTGATTACACCACAAGTTGCACACCTGAAGGCACTTGTGGTGCTGGCCGGCTCGCTGCCATCCCTGGCACAGTCCTGCTGTCCCTGCTGTCCCTGCTGTCCCTGCTGAGTCCCTCGTGACCGGTCACCAGTTCCTCTTGGCACCGGCCCTGTGGAACCGTCAGAGCCAGTACGGGCACATTGGTCTGGGATGAGGGCACAGGGTTAGTCACTCCCAGCAAACAATGTCTAATTGTCTGAATGTTTTCCTTTCCTCTAGGAAAGCACTCTGTATTCTCCATGCTGGGCTGCTGTCTCGCTGCTCTATTTTCTAGAATTTCTTAAGTTTTTTTTGCAAAAAAACCTGCTCTTTCTTACCATACTTGTTGTATGGCCCAGCTTCAGCTAAAGTTGCTTAAAGGCATACAAAATGATGTCATGAGGAGATTAAGGAATACAATCACAACTGCTGCGTGATCAAAAGCAGCAAAGGACAACAGCCCAGACTTGCAAAGCAGAGTTTGAGATCCATTTGTTCCAGCCAGTGATTGGGAGTGGCCTGTTGGGCCACATCATTGTTCCTGTGAAAACAAAGGAGCAACAACAACCGTGGGGGCAGCGGGATGTTTCTGAAAACCGGTTTTTCTCAAGTACTCCATGTTTTAGGGGAACCTAAGGGTGGCACTGTTACCAAACAAGTTAATATTTCTTTTAAAAGGAGCCTGTGCAACGGTGTGAGGAGGGAAATTGCTTTAAGGAGATTTAATCCATGAGATGGGTAACAGATGACAGGCAAGCTATGGGTGATGCCCATGTGTTAGAAAAACAAATTACAAAATTCCTGTGACTGGTCAAGGTCTGGGGCATCATCAAAAATGTTCTGGTTGTTCAATTTAGCTTTTTTCTATCCTTGAAGCTATTTTATCAACCTTCTCTAAAATTTTCTGTGGTGGTAATCTCAACAGTTAGCTTCCTAAACATGTTTGGGACCTAGTCTATGGTGGACCTTGTCCAACATTGTCCTTGCTCTTTTTACCTACAAAATAACTGTATTTTCTGTATTTCACAGGAAAGAAGACCAGCATATTAACTAAAGTGGGAATTTGGGTACTTCAACAGGAAGGGCCATGCAAGCATTTCACAAAGATGTGACCTGAGCTTTCATATCAAGGTGAACACATACATGTAATTTATTCAAGGCTGAATGAATTATCATGTGATATTTAATGTTGTTCTGCTTTAATGTTTTCAGGTGCTGAATCCAGGGTAGAGACAACACTGATGTAGTTCAACAGTCACCTTCTCCTGACTGCCTAGTCCAGGGTTTTACAGATGGGCCATACCTATGTTCATCCAGTTTCAATAATATTTCTGGATGGTTCAACATATTTGTATTGACCAAGAGAGACTCACAAATTATTCAATCTGAGAAATGGCTTGCATGTTTTAAATGGTCTTAGTTCAATTGATCTGGTTTTGACAGCAGCATTAGGAATTAATAAATGATACTGTATGAATGCATTGAAAATATGATTGAGCTTTATTTCAGAGGTAGTGTCCTTGCTCCTCCCCTTGTTTGATCTGTTCATACCTATATCATATTTTTAAATTCAAATATGAGAGCTTGTGACTACCATTTCAGAATTGCTATATATCCCATTTGGAACCAGACTCTGTTCATTTTATGTATCCTGTAGGGCATTAAGGGCACACTGTGCACACACAGTCTGTGTGTATGCTGTCTTTCACTTACATGCAGATTGTTTCCATTATTATTTTATCATTATAAATGATTGGCAATTTCCAGAAGTTTGGTGTTAATATTGGGTCATAATAGACCTTTGCAAATGTCTTGTTTTCTGTGGGTTTTTTTTTTGTTTTGGTTTGGGTTTTTTTGGGGGGAGGTTGTTTTTTGGGTTTTTTGTTTGTTTGGTTGGTTGGTTGTTGTTGTTGTTGGGTTTTGGGATTTTTTTCCTGTTTTGAAGACCACTCTACCATCCTGAGGAAACTCAGGCTAAAGGCAAGAGGAATGAGATGCATCTGCAGCCACCCTGCAGATCACTAGCCTACAAAATGGCTCAGCACCTTCATCCTGCTGCCTGCTTATTTGTGCAAAGTGTGATTCTAGTGTTGTGTGCATGTAATGAATGGGCTTGGAGAATGCAAATTCTCTGAAGGAGGTGTCAAAAAGAGCCATTAGACTATGCTAGATCTGAAAATATTTGTAGTTTTAGTTGCTTCCCCCTCCCCTTTCTCAATTGACTAAGAAATTAATCCGAAATTCTTAAAACCCCGCCCACCTGAATTAGTCTCTGCCTGCAACTGTCCTGAATTATTTGCTCTCAAGTGAAAGCAGACATCAGTGTCCGGGCAGGGCTGGCTGGGCGTCCTTGCCCTCGGCGGGCGCCTGCAGTTTTTCCTCCGGCACCGGATCCAGCTCTGGCACCTTCTGCCCCGCCTTGGCGACCGTGAACCTGCTCATGTGCAGAGCTTCTTCGTACAGCGGAGGGGTGTCGGGGCCGGCCGGGGCAGCGGCTCCCTGGGCAGCGGCTCCTGGGGCAGCGGCTCCTGGGGCAGCGGCCTGCGAGTGCGCCACGGCCAGAATCCTCCTGGCAGCAGGCCCCAACACCGAGTGCAGAGCTGCCGGAGAGGAGAGCACCCGGGCATTAGAGCAGGGCAAGGATATCCACAGGGCACGGCCTTTCTCTTCCCACAGCCAGAATGTTTCCCTTTTCCTGCTCCTTCAGTCTTCCCTAAAAGGAGTGTGTGTGTGAAATCCCACTAGCAGCATCCCACAGCTCCTCTCTCCAGAAATGCCACTGAGACCTGCAGCTGTCCTTGCTCCACCCGAACGTGTCTCGCAGCCCCAGCGCGTAGCTGTACAAAGGCCGCTCTCCCTCCCTCCTGCCCTGAACCTGCCCGGCCAGCCTCGGGCTGTCACCAGCCGGGCCCTGCAGTGTGGCCCTTCCCTCGCAGGCTGCTGAGTTCCCTGGGGCCGCCAAGGCCAACTCACAAGTGATGGTGCTCTGCAGGGTGCTGTCGTGGTCGAACGCGATGACAGTGACCTCGTAGGGCCGTGGGCCCGACTCGTCCCCCGGCCGATGGCACTGGAAGCAGCACCTCATGCAGACAGAGACCAGGGCACACAGGAGCAGGAGCCCCCCGACCACCAGCACCAGCCTGCAACACGAGGGGACACACAATCAGGACAGAAAGATTTTGTTTACAGGACACCTTAATGTCTCTGACTGCTTGCAGCATGGTTAACCTCAAAGATAAACAGTCACCTGGGCCTTTGTCCAGCTGAGTTTGGACAGCATCCAGGGATGCAGACCTGTCATCCCCTCCAGGCACCTGTTCAAGTGCTGCACCATCCTCAGGGGAAGCGCTTGTTCTCCTGTCTAATCAGAATTTTCCTGTCTGCAGTTTGGTCAGTCACCTTATGTGCTTCTACTGAGCACCTCTGAGAAGTCTCTGTCTTTATCTTCTCTCAAGATCCCCGCTAGGTAGTAGAAAACTGCAATTACTTTGTCCTCTCAGCTTCCTCCAGGCTGAAGAAACCTCGTTCTTTTTATTGGCTTTCCAGGGGACTGGCTTCAGTTTGCCAACATCTGTCTTGTGCTAGGGGATGAAAACTAGGTTTTCAGACATCTCGTCATGAGTGACAAGCAGAGAGGAAAAATTGGATCTTGCAATCTTCTGGCAGACCCTTATTAATTCAGCCTTCTAGATGTTCAACAACTACCACCCTTCTTAATCTCATCCTGGTGAGAATAACTAAGAAATCAGACAGAACTTACTCTGAAAACCAGTATTTTAAAAGGCATATTGTGCTGTGAATACTTTATTAATAGTGTTCATATGACTAAATATGTGGAATAAAAAAGGAGGCTGGTGGGTCGACTTTTGTTAAAGACAGTGAGATATCTGAGGGGTTGCCTTCCTCTTGTAGAGCTTTAGAGAATCCCAGGGAAAAGGAGGGGGTGGCATCACGCTTCAGCAGGTCACATTTAACTCCACCCTTTGCTGCTGGAATTGTCTAGAGATGCAGATATTTAAACATGTTGTCTTACCAGATATACCAGAGACGGTCCCATTCTGTACCTGAACAGCTGAAGAGAAGAGGGTACAAGAAACACTTATCCACAGAACACCAAATAAATGTGAAGATCCCTGTGGTACCCTCCTCCATCTCCCCTCGTGCTCCTCACTTACTATCCAGATTCCAGATGCCACAATGATGAGAAACTCACTGTGCTTTGTGGAGGACACAGTTGTCCACCCTCATCAATATCCCTGTCAGGTGAATTTCCCTTCTGTTGGCTTTATATCTTGATTGTTTTCCTGATATTTATCCTTGCCCAATTCCCTTTGCAAACCTTAGAGACCGGCATTCATGTATGTTTTTTTCTTTCTTTGTCAACATATCATTTTGATTATTCTTAAAAATTACATCACTGATAGTAATATTCACCAAAGCAGTATATTTCAAACCACTTTTTTAAAGGGAAGTTCAATTCCAAATTCATAATCCCAGTCAATTGAAATTACACCAGAAAGCTCTTAACTATTGCAGTAATGCAAACAGGCAGCAGGAGCAGTACCACACAATCAGTTCATTGATCAGTAAAAATAGCAATTGATACAGTTCACATTCAAAGCAATGGTGATTTTACATGAATTTTTAATACAACTAAATAAGATTTTCTGGAAAATGTCAGCCACCAGGTCATAATGCCCATGTCCAGTACTGCCCTTGCTGCTCATTGTTTTCTCTAAAGAAAAGGAAGATTGACAAATACTTAACAGTTCAGTGTTAAGGCAGCCTTCCTCACCTCTCACATGGGGGAACTAGAAGGAAAAAAGCAGCAAAAACACAGCTAGAGTGAATTACATCTTTGTCATATGCATCTTGTATATCTTTTCTGTTATGAGTCTGGATCTCCTATGGTAAAGATGTACTGTTATCTGTCTTCCATTGTTTCTATCCTATATTCTGCTGTAGATTTGAAGTTACTCTTACCAGCAGCACTGTTTCGTGTATTAACTTCCTGTAGTCCTTAAAATCCTATTTAGTACTGTTCTTAACTTCATCATCACCACAACCTTCCCTTTCTCCACTACACGCCATGTCATTCTCCAGCTGTAGATCCTTTTCCACACTCAAATATTAAGAGCATTTAAATACCCTGCTTCATATTATACCCACCCTGGCTTGAAAACTGCTCTGTCCCTCCTGCACTCCTACCCTTTTTTACTCCTTTTCCTTGGGTACCCTGATGTCTGAGTTACCATCCCTGGAAGAGCAGCAAATATTATCTTCTCTGTGTGTGCCTTTTAAATGTCCAGTTCTTTCTAATATCAGGGAAGTTATTATTGCTAATGGCCCTCCATCTTTCCAAGGTAACTCCATATCTGAGCAGAGACCCCATAAAGAGGAATGTCAAAGATGACTTACCCATAAGAAACTCCCTACAACAAAGCAGATCATGTCTGAGTTGTGCATCCCTGTAAGGTGGTTCTGCGGCCTCTTGGTGTTTCAAGCTGCTTGGAGTCTTCTTGTCCTTGCTACTTTCAGTTCATCCTCACCAGTCCAGTGGCCAGGAGAAGGAGCAGCTTCTGTGCTGTGTGTTGAATCCAATCTCTTCCTCCTACTCTACCTCCTTCTGCCCTTCAGGTTTTTGCTTTCTTTCTTTTCTTTTTTGTCACTGGCAATCCCTGATTGTTTCTGCCTCTTTTTGTTATTCTATTGGCCCAGTTCTCTTCCTCTTTTGAAGGGATTTCTAAAACCTTCCCAGTCAGATCAGGAGAAGAGCAGTGGCTACAGGTTCTTACTTTAGATGTTTAACTAGTTCAGTGAAGGGCATCATGAGATCTCTGCAGGCCTGACCCTTCCCTTCTATGAGCAGAAAGGGTCTCTGAGTTTGTTCATTCCCAATTATTTCTCTCCCCGCCCCTACCCTGAGGGGAATGGATTGAAGGTCATGTTACTGACCTGTTTAAATGGAGTTCAGATTCCTCTCCATCCTCCAGTACCTTTTCTGCTCCTGCACTCACATTGTCCTACCTCTGACGGTCCAATCTATTGACTTGGAAGTGAAAGAATTTGCCACATAATAACTATATCCAGCATTTTCTATACATATATATATATGCAGTTATATGTATATGTTTGTATGTAGACATATATGTGTATATATATGCAACATATATGTATGCATATGCATATATATATATATATATATACACACATATATATAGGCAGCAACTCTTGTACCTCCCATTTTAAGGCTCTGCCATCATCCCTCTCACCTGTTCATGTCCTGCTATGTCATTCATGCAGCTGAGAGTCTGTTCACTCACTGCTCCCACTCCTAAACTTCCTGCATGGCCAGCCAAGTTCCCCTAAATCCCTTGCAGCAGAGGGATTACATGTTGATTCTCCTGTCCTGGATACTGTTAGTCCTACAGCCGATTATATTCACAGGCATCATTCAACAACCCATTAATTTTCTCTGTTTTGTAGAATTGCTTAAAATATCTGCTAGTGCTCATGGCTATCTACCGTGTTATTACAGGCATGTAATTGGGTTCTCCTAATCTTTCTCTTCTGAATAGCTGGGACAGAAAAAAATGTTCTGCAGTAATGTGTAACTATTTGTGTCCCAGGGAACCACCTGGGACTGGTGCATAAATGTTTGTTAAAGGCAGGATAGCAGCTAGTGAGACTTGTTGTCCCTTGTTGCAACCACAGCCCTTTCACATTAAACTGGTGAATCATTAGCCCTGGTGGTGCATTTTAGCGTTGTAGAGCAGAACCAATGGATTCATGGACATAATGTTTTCTCCCAAGGCAGGCTAAACTCCACTCACCATTCTCTAATTATAAAAGCAGTGGTGCAGTGTAAACATGCCTTAGCAGTAGTTTATCCATCCATCCATCCATCCATCCATCCATCCATCCATCCATCCATCCATCCATCTCTGCTGGAAGGAGGTTTCTGAGTCCTGATGTACAAATAACAAAGAAAGAAAGAAACATGACCTACTGACATTGTATTTCCATACGAATTGACCAACAGTCTTTTTGTCTCCTTCTCCTAAATTCTTTGGTGTATTATAGAAGTCTTAGAAGAAAAGACCCAGCAGAACTGTAAAATAGCTTTTCTGGTATGCATGGCTTTTGAAACTGGTGGGATTCAATGTGGAAAAGAAGTACAAATCACCAATGTTTTTCAGGGCTTTTTATTACCAGTGAGATAATTCAATAGATCATCACTTGATTTTAGCTGAAATTCAGTCATGTGATAATATCAAATTCTGGGATGATCCAAATGCAGAAACAGCAGAAAATGTGACAAAAAAATTCCCTAAAGAAAAAGCTGCAGTGTGACGTGAAACAGTGACCCCTCCAAAAGGATATATTAATTAATTCTTACTGAAACTTATTGATTACTCTTCTTCAATTTCTATAGCATTGCTATTAACACTCTGCTTCCAGTGTTACCAAAAATAAGTAAAAATACAAACTCCTTAACACCAATGTAGCATTAAGAGGCAGGCATTCTTTATTTGTCTGGATGAATGAGGGGATATCCTCTGGAATATTGTGCATGCTGAATACAGAAAAAGCTCCTATTTACAGGCTTTATTTCAGACACATATTCATTGATTTTCCTGGAATAAACGTACATTTGATAATCATTTCCACAGAATCATTAACATATTTTCCCTCCTCTTTGCAGATGTGTTTTCCTGTCCTGGGAGTCCCTTTGGTGGTCCCTCGTGGTTGGTGATCCCAAAGTCAAACCTGACTGCCTGGCGAACTGAAAAAAGTTGACACAACTGGGCTGGCTGCTCTCCAGTTCTTCTTCCTGCAGAACTGCATTGTGCAGTTCCACAGGCTCGTGGTTTTTCAGGAATGATCATTGTATTAACCCACCAGGTGCAAACCTTCATCTGGCAACACTGTCCCCTCTAAGGCTTGTGAAGCTTGTCTTTAACTGTTCCAGGAGATGGACTTTTCCTGCCTATGGGATTGTTTTTTAAAGAAATTGGACATTGCACTGTTACAGATTTTTCTATTTCAGTCATTCCCACACTAAGTGCAGAGTTTTGGAAACTGGATGTCAGGGACTCAGTTCTCCTGAGGGATTCCTTCTCTTCTTTTGCCATTACTTTCCTCCTTACAGGAAGTGGAACTAGAACCTGTTGGCTGTTTGTTACCCACCATCCCTCTTGATTCTTAGTGGCTTTTAATATATTTTCTAAACATTGATCCTCACTGTCAGAATTGCCCTTAAATTCAGGTACGTCTTTTTTTTTTGTTTTTGGTGGCACTGTCTCTGGGATGCCTTTTTCAGCTACTCCTCAAGCTGCTTTGTCTGCCAGTTGATTTCCCACTCTAACATTAGTTTGTCCAGATTGATGTGCTTTGCAATGCATCACTGCTACCTTCTCTGTTTTTTTTAACTTCTTTCCAAAGTTGTGAAATTTATTCTCTGTGTTGAACAGATAACCCTTGAGCTGACAGCAGTCCTCTTCCCTTCCATATGGCTCCATGGGCATGAATCACAACAAATGCACATCTAGGATCAGTCCAAGTATTCACTCTTTTGCTCACTGCCAAGGTCAGTGGTCGTTTTAGTGCTATTATCTCTGCTTTTTGGTCTGATGTACTAATTGGTAAAGACTGAGCTTCTAATCCTCAGTGCCAGTCACCACTGTATATTTGGCCATCCATTTTCTATCTTTCATGAATCTGCTGCTATCTGTAAATAATTCTAAATCAGGATTCTCTATTGGTTCATCCTGCAAATGAGTTCTGCTAGAATATACCTGTTCCATGGTTTGGAGGCAATCCTGTCTCAGGGCTCCCTCACCCCCTGCCTTTGGAGCAAGGAAAACTGCTGGATTCATGGCTGCTGTCATCTTTAACTCCACATCATCCTGTTCCAAGAGCACAGCTTGGTATCTGAGCATCCTGCTGGGACGCCAATGCCCCTCCTTTTGCTGTAACATGGATGTCACCCTGTGAGGGACAAAAGCAGCCATGTGCTGTCCAGCCCCGAGCCTCCTGGCCCATTGGATCAGTAGAACAGCTGCAGCAATTGCTTGCAAGCATCCCGGCCTCCTCACGTTGTCCAGCTCTTTGGAGAAACAGCCCACAGGTCTCCTCCAGGTTCCCAGCTTCTGCACCAGGACCCCCAAGTCCCCTCAGGTTATCTGAGCACTAATTTTCCCCATAAATCTCTCCCTAGCAAGGAGACTGGGCATTAGGGCATATATAAAAACGGATGAGTAGTGCAGTTCTTTCCTAATTTAAATTTCATGGGCTGTAAAAATGACCGAGTTTCACCTTTCCCTGTAGCACCAGTTATATTTACCACGTTGTGTACATTTACCACACGTACCAGTTTACATGTAACAATTTGCAATTTACAATTTATCAATTTACATTTACCACATCCTTACTAAGCTTTCCTTTACATTAATTCAATAGAGAATAAGTTGCCCCTGTGCTTACCAAAAATTCCACTTCTTTCTCCAGCCTCAGGGGTTCAGCGGGGGTAGAATGTTTCCCTTCAATCTTCATCTCCTCAGGTAACAGCCCGTAAGGCAGGCTGCAGCTCCCCAGCTCATTCTCGCTGCCAACGCCCCTTTCCTTACCAAGCGCGCTCGGGTTTTCCTCTGATCGCTGTCCGGGAAACGATGGGAGCCTCCCGCCTCCCCTTCGCCTTGTTCCGCCTCGCCTTCCTCTTTCTCCTGCCCTGTTGGGCGCTCCCTGAGCACCCTCTAGAGTTCCAAGTAGGTTCTTGTGGCTCTTGTTTTCCTTTCCAGCCTGTCACATTTCCTTTTCCCTATCTATCCCTGTTTCAATGTGCTTTCCAAGCTTCATCTAACAACTTTCCTGAGTGACGCCATCCTTTCATTTTCTGGAGTTTGCTTCTAATATCTGGGGCTGACTGTCCTGTAAAGATAGTTTCTAGCTGTGCAGCCTCCTCTAGATTCTCAGGATCCAGATTAGTGTGTTTTCTGGCAGTCACCTTCAACCATTCGATGAAAGTCACAGACCTGTCCTGCTTTGCCTCACACAGTTCTGACCAGTTCATGGCTTTCAGTATAGCATGCTTTACACCAAATAAAACCCATCTGTGGTACCTTGCTAAGTGCTCTCCAGCCCAGGTAAATTAGGCTCCCACCTTGGGTCTGTTGAAGGAAACTTTTGATCTATAGTTGCTTCTTAAGTCCCCATGAGCACGTGCCTCCTCCACCTGTTTTCTACACCATCTTTTTTTTTTGTACTAAACAATGATGCTGACTAATATATCATCACTTGTATATCATTTCAGTTAGGTGAATTTATGTATTTATTTACAGTTCCTGGTATAATTCCAGCTGTTTGAGTCATCCCTGGTTTAGCGGTCACAGGATCATCTGGGTTGGAAAAGGCCTCTGAGACTGTCCAGTCCAACCTGTGACTGATCACCACCTTACCAACCAGACCTTGGCAGTAAATGCCATGGCTAGTCTTTCTTTAAACACCTCCTGAGACAGTGACTCCACTACCTCCCTGGACAGTTCCTTCCACTCCAACCTTACTACACTATTTTTAGATTTTTCCACATGTCAGGATAAGGGCAGTCCCTTGCTTTCTGCCTTCTTTCCCTTTCTCCACTGCTTTAACTTGAACTTTTTAATAACATTGCCCCCCAGCCAACCTTGCAGACAAATGGTATATGAAATTATCCTGTGGAGTGAGACCAGAAAGGCTTTGGCAAACCCTGTTTTTAAATGTTCCTCCTAAAAGCTGCAGAGAACACAAGCTGTTGAAGAAAACAAGCTTTTCCCTTCAGTGACTTGTACTGGAGCAGTGCCACATGTTGTGCTAATTCCCTTGATTCATCCACATAACACAAAGGAAAGCAAGAACTAGAGTTACTTGTGCTAGTGCAAAATAATGAAAAAAGTGCAGTTTTATATAGCTAGAGGCTAATGAACTGAGCTTTAAGCCCAGCAGCCAGTTTGAAGTGACTGCATATGCCAGCGTCCATGAATCCTGAAAAGTCAGAGTGCAGGATGGTACAAATTCACTGCGAGCTCATCCATGAAGGCCATCACAAGGGGAAAAATACACTGTACATACCCACCTCATGTTACAGCTTCAGTGGTGTCACTCCTGTGCTTTCTGTTGCAATTCAGACTCACGCTTGAAGGAGGGCCAGACATCTAGTGAAATGAAGAAATAAAGACAGAGGGAAACAACGACGGGATGCAGTCGATTAACTTTTTTCATGAGTCTGGGAAATGATGCTGATGTTGCTTTTCTTGGGAGCACAGAAAGAAACTCCAACCAGAAATCAGCAGTTCAATGGGTGCATTAGCTAGTTATTTATGGTTGTGTCAGATGGCAACAGGTAAAAGCCCAGTTTATTTCTCTGGTGATGCAAGGACGATGCTTTCGTAACTGTAGAACACCCGCAGGTCAGCACAGCCCCCTTGATTTGTGACCCCTTGTTCTGTCTCCCAGTAAGCTTGATGCCTCTGCAGTCCACCCCTATTTAGGACACAGGGTTTTACTTCATCCTGCTTGTACAAGGTGTACAACACAAAGAGTAAAGAGCCTCCTGGAGGAAAGGAATTGACTGAAAATGTGCTATCTTGCCTATCTGGGTTGTGATGTGGTTGTTTCATGCAGAGTGGTCAAGGTCCCCTCTGCTGATAGCAGGAAGCTGATCTTGCTTCTTCAGGGAAACTGCTCCCAGAGATTTCTAAGCACAGAGGAAAATTAGCAGCTTTCTAGTCTGCGGTGACTACCCTGTCTGGAATGTTGGTGACATCTAAAACCAGAATCCAATACGGTTTTCCATTCTCTCATATGGATGCAGATTTGAATTTACCCCTCTCTCTTCTGCAGGGGAAGAGCAGGAGGCAAAGAGCTGGCATCCTATGTGACCTCATAGGGGGAGGGCTTGGAGTTTTCAGGCAAATAATAGTTGAGACTCTTGGACAGCACAAACTGCAGACTTTCCCTCTGCATTTACACCTATAGATTACAATAATCTATCTCCTCAGCTACACAGGTAGTCCCATCCCTTCTGGGAACAAGGATGTGCAACAAGTCTGATGTCACAGAAATCTGTGTATACAAATATGCTGCCAGATGGGGAATCAGAGACTATGGAGTAAAGGACTCACCTATCTTTAGGATGAGAGATATGCCCTGTTCTACTAAACACGTGGAACAGATGGAGTGGGGAATGCTCAGAACCCCATCCAGCCTGGCCTAGAACACTTCCAGGGATGAGGCAGCCCCAGCTTCTCTGGGCAGCCTGTGCCAGGGCCCCAGCACTGTTTAAACTGAATCATTTCTTCCCAGTATCTAATCTAAACCTAGTCCTTATCTGAACTGTTCCCCAAGTTTCTGTTGTGGTCAGCAAAAAGAAATTAGCATTTCTAGAGCACAATATATCTCAGTCTGTTGTCGATTTCTAAATTAAGTGAGCTGATTTAACATGCTTAAAGCCTTTGTCATTCCTGGGCAAAGTCAGCTGAGAGTGACCATGCTGGATGTCCTCTGTACACACCTTGCAGGCTGCTCCCAGTTATCACAGAGGGAGCTTTAGTGTCCTCGTGGTGGACACTAAAGTTGGGCAAGATGAACTCTTGTGTGTCTGGCTGTTTGTTCCTGTGTTTTAAGAAGTGTTTGCAAACTGCCTTGTTTGCTTTTCAGAAATGCTTTGGCTTCTTCTCACCTTGGCCTGGCTTTAGCTAAAAATGATATTTATGTCAAATACATGCATCCTTTCCCGCACATTGAAAAAAATTGCAAGAGAACAAAGGACAAAATTGTCCTTTGGGTTACTGAAGGCTTATCTCTGTGAAGCATTAGAAATATGACAAGCACTTATAAGCAATTTCAGGCCACTTCTTTTTTCCTTTTTCTTCTCTCCACTTGATTTGTTTTGTCAGGGTTTTACTCTGCATCTTACCAGATCAATATTACACCTAGTTAAAATACACACAGCCTTCTAAAAGTAGGAGTAATGAAAGGGGAAGAGAGCTAGGACTTCAAAGCTCTTTGACTGGTGTTATGGAAATAAACATCCACCTCCCGAATTAACTCTCCAAATTCAGCTTTGTCTGTGAAAGGCCATAACAAGGTGCCATGAACCACTGCTTTGAAGTGCATAACACCTGATCCTTCTGAGTGAGAAGTTCTGTGCTGGTATCCCTGTGTCACCTCTGCTGTGCAAACAGGGGAAAGGCCAGAGGCATCCGGCTTCTGCTGAATCAAGGACTGAACCTGAGAGCCCTGAATGTAAGTCCAGTACAATCCACAGCCTGAAAAGTGCTTCAGGCTCACACAGGAGAGAATCTGAACTAATACTCTAAATGCTGAGTGGCTTTCCTGCTCAAACCTTTGTTTCTGCAGGAGATGGACAGACGGGAAATAGAAATTTCCTCAGCTTCTCTGATGCTCGCTGGATGCCTCAAAGCACAATCTGCTGTGTGGGTAGCCAGGGAACATCTGGAAGGGGTAAAGCAGAAAATCTATACGCTTTAGTGTAGGGAGTAGCTATGGCAAACAAAGCGTTTACAAAGGCCCAGCCTCAGTGATTTGTCCCAATGGGATCAAGTGAGAGAAAACTGATTGTCATTCACACCTAATCCCCTCATCTGAGCTCCTGCTTTCTGAGAAGCACTTCTCAGAGACAGGTACCTTGGTAAACAATGGTGCCAGGGCAATCATCAGCCTGTTTTATCCATGTTTGGATGCCAAGCTGAACAATTCAACTGTCCTGGTGCTCCTTTGGCTCATTTGCTAATGGCATCAGTTGATGCCATCAGCCCAATGCAAGTGAGTTCAGAAGGAAGCTTTGCACAAGACAGGGCTGAAATCATACCTTCAGGTAGAAATCATTCAAGATAATTGATGACTAAAATATATGTTTTGTCAATAATCTGTCAGACAGCTGTCACAGTTACCCTGGTGGCTGGCTGGACATCTCTTGGTGCCTGAACTGATGTCAGTGAAAAGGAGTTTTATTTTCTTTCTGGAGGCAGAGATAGGCCTTCCCTGGATGGATGAAGGGACCACTATTTGGATTTTGTGGGAAGAGAATTAAGGTTATTGGGACTGAGCACTTAAAGAACTGGTCAGCCTGAGTCATTATAGGGGATGGTCTCCAAATAAAGGAGGAACAGATCTATATTTCCATTGGATCAAATTAATGTGAGGGCCTTTTTTTATTCATTTCAATAGGCTTTGGAAGATGCCTCTGCTTTGGAAATCTTCACCAGCCAGCTTTTCAAAAAGCTTTTATTTCATTTCAGAGAAGCAAGAAAACAAATGGAGCTCCCTGAAAACAGACAGACAAACAAACAAAAATTAATAGCAAAACAGTCCTCCAGGGCAACAAATCTGGATTGCTGAGTCTGATCTCACTGTGGTGCCTTTTACTCAAATATAAAAGAAGTCATAACTCAGATATTGGTATTTCTACTCTTCAATATTTAACTTTGGTTTTTTTCTTCTTTATCAAATAAACCCACTTACCCAATATGAAACATTTTTCTCTTAGTTCCCTGTAAATTCTGGCTCGTGCAATTATCCTAAGCTTACACTGATGTGTGATGTTTCACTTTTAAGGCTATCAATCTAAGACCACCAGGCTCTGCCTCTAAAAGCATTCATAGCTGTCAAATCTAATACAAGTCAAGTGATTGATCTTCTAGCTAGCAGCTGCAGCATCCTCCAGAGGATAATAGAGGACTTAGGTTCTGTGTGAGACACAGGTCCGAAACTCTTCTTGTTCTTTTCAAGCACAAAATCATCCTGCCTGTGCTACATGGTACCATCATTTATATTTTCAGTGTATGACAAAAATAGAATTTAAATATCAATTCTAAGTGTTTTAAATCCTTTGTTCTCTTGAAATTTGCTTGCATAATAATGGGGGTTTTTTTCACTCTGCCCAATATTAAGACTAAAATACTGTGTGGCAGAGAATCCTGATTTGTTCTTGCCTTGTTCTGAGCTACATCCTGACTCTGCCAGAGACGACAAGTGTGCAGTAGGAATTCTCTTTCCTGTGTAAGACTTCTATGCCTGAAGAGTTCACGTAACACAAGAACGTATTAAAGAAACCCCAGCTCATTACAAGAGAGAAGAAAAACAAACTTTGCAGAGTATTACCTAGCCACTGAATGATACAAAGACAGAGAACTGACAGGAAACTTGTGTTTCACTTACCCAGTCTGGATCTAGCTTGAGTTTTGATTGCTGTTCCCATCACAAATTACAGAAAGCTGTTATAAATACTAGCCAAATAACTTCCTTTGGACTTTGGAATTTATTTGTCTGTCCAGGAGTGACTAACAGTTTTGGGCAAGATCAAGCTGTACTGGTGCTGCTGGGAAAAAGTAAACTTTCTTCCCGGTGCTTCCCATCTCCTTTCTATCACCTCCTGATCTTCCTGTAGCATTTTACAGCTCTCTCTAATAACTTGGGACTGAGAGACCTTAAAGAACTTTGAAATCAGGGATAATCTTAGGATGTAGCTGTGCCCAGCTAGGTGCTGGATTTAAAGGCAGTGTGTGGACCAGCAGGATAGCATTTGCTATCAGACCTCTTTGCTGTGTGCAGTGATGCTCCATATGGTGTAGATCTCTGAAAAACACATACATCAAAAGGTTTTTATTTCTGGAATTGTTCTGGCTCCCCACAAAATAGCCTATTATTGCATATGTGCTTCAAAATACTTCTATCCAGTTACACTGACCAATCAAAAGAAGTTGAAACCATTTCAAGTCACCAATGAAGTTCCTAGAACCACTTGATGCACCAACAATTACAGGGTGACTCACTAGTTTTTGTAATTAATTCCTGTGCCAATAAGCCAGTGAAGATAAGCGGAAAATAGATCAGGCCTCTATGGCCTGTCCTCTCTCCCCGGATTCCCAGGAATGCCCCTAGGCAGCCCCACCCTGACGGATGAGGGAGAGGGCTAACTTGGTTGGGCCCGCCTGCACGCACACAGCATCATCCTTTTCCGGAGCAGCGTAGGTTAAAATCCTCCTCTGGTTTTCTTTTCTGCCCGCCGGTCCCCTGCCTCCCCGTCACGTCGTCGTGCCGTGAGTGCTGCCGGCCCGGCGGTGCCATCGTGTGCCGCGGCAGGGCGGCGCTGCAGCGGGAGCGGGGAATGGCCCGGGCCTGCCACCTGCGCCAGGGCGGCGTGGCGCTGCCGTGACTAGCCCTGATCGCCGTGGGGCCTGTACGCGTGGCACCAAAGGGCCAGGGGCAATGCCTTGTGCTCGGAGAGACCGGGGCGGTCGGGGAACTTTATGATCCGCCGTGCCATAAACGCGCCGTGACGCGGCACCCGCGGCGGCCTGCCTGCACTGGCCCGCACAGGCACAGCTGCCTCCCGCAGCAGCGCCGTGGGTCAGAGACTTCTGAAAGCACAGCTGTCCGCTCATAGCTCTGGATTAGTGCTGAGCCATGGCTTAACGAGGAGAGGCTTCTCTGAGACCGCTCAGGCGCCGCAGGGAAGCCCTACCAGGAGGAGAACTGCTGTTGGAAGTGTTCAGGGATCCAGTACAGCCCATTGCAGTAAAGCAGCCTTGGCCAAGTTCCACTCCCTGACAGCTGGGACCAGCTCAGAGTACAGTAAGGCAGAGTCTTGATGTGCTGTGGATGGGCAGCCCTACACCCATCCTGCAACTGAGTTTCTTTAGAACTACACAGAAGCTCAGGGTGAGGTTCCTAAATTCTCAGCATCCAGACACCGAGGTGCCCTAGCTTCCCAAACGATCCGAGCGCTCCTGCTGCACCCAGCATTCTGCAGGCCCTCTCTATTAACTAGCCATAAACTTAGACAAGACACTTCATTTGTAACATTAAAATAAATAGGGATTTCACTGAAACCCTTCAAAGGAAATTCTACTCCTAGGTGCATCAGGTGAAGTTAAATCTTTTGTCATTTAGGGACATGTGGGTTAATCAGACCTGGAACAATGATGAACTGGAGGCATTTCAGTTCTGGCCACGCCAGTTTTACCATTCCATTCATTACCACAACACTGAAATATTTCACAGCTTTAGGACATTTCAAAAAAAGGAGGAACCTGGTGCTTGAGAGTGCTAGCTAAAACCACTCAGAACCCTGTGGATGTACACCCAAATTTTCCTGTGCAAACAACACGTGGCTTTGCCTGCATATTTCCACTGTATCACAGTATCTGTTTAGTGTGTGCTGCCTGAGAGGGGTTTGGAGTGGAACAGACTGCCCTCAGCTGAGAAATCTTCAGCTGAAGGAGATGTACATGGAACTACCTTTTATCAAGAAGAGAAGAGGGTGGGGAATCCGAATTGGAACTTGCAGGGCAGAGGCAGGAACAGAACAGTCAAAAGTCATGAAAAAAGAAATTTCTCACCCAACAAGGATACAGATGGGAGAAGCTAAGTCAGACATGGAGACAGGAGGAGCTGGACTGAAGCAGTGTCCAGCTGCCCAGCTACATTTGACTCAAATCAGGAAGAATTCCCAAAATCCAAGTTTGGCACTGCTCCCCAGCAAGAAAAGACCTGTGAAACCTGCTGGCAGCGTGTGCACTCCATCAGTGTGGCTAGCAGAGACCAGGGTAAGGAGAACTTGGCACTGGGAAAAGCTCCTCAGAGCCTGGTGCAGAGGTCAGGCAATAGGTGCTACAGTCCTGGTGTGTCCATATATACATGTTTGCATATACATTGATAAAGAAGAAAATCAAACTTGGATGGAGGGCTTGGCAGTCTTCTTTAAACCTGTGCTCTCTTTGTATAATATAGCTATAATAATGTATTTTATGGCAATGTAGTTAGCATAGCTAATAATAGCTTTTAATAATAGCTTTTTCCTGCAAGGTGCCGAATATTCTCTGTTCCTTAAGTTGTTGCAATTCAGAATACTGTTCCCTTGCAGGGATAGGCCTTGTCTTCCAAGTATAGGCAGCATTTGGGGAGGAAAAATTTCAGTTTCATTTCACGTGCATTGGCATTACACATGCTTAAAAGAAGCTACTACAAAAAGCAACTGAAATGAGCTAAAAGAACTGGAATATTCCTGACTACTGTATTGCTTCTGTTTTACACCTTAGCAATTTCTGTTGTGAATGATTAATTCAGGTCCAAGTCATTAGCTGAGGCAAATGCGCTGATTCAAAATGTAGCAGGAATGCAGGAGGAAATGAAAGAGAATAAGCATGGTAAATATGCGAAACATTTTGCAATGAGATTACTTCTGCCAGGTCAAGGCAGTAAAGTTTTACTAGCTTGTGCTTTGTGCCTATAACTGGAATGATGACTGGCAAAATCAACCTTGGAAATCTCTGCATTCAGATTGAGACGCGCATTCAGAATAACACAGGAACAGGGGTTTTATCTCTTTGGACATAGTTTGTATACCTGAAGTAACCACAGTGAAATCTGCTGACAGAGATGGATTTTTGTGTATTCACACCTTAAGGCATGAAGCAGTGGCTTAGGTGTTCAGCCTGGGGGCAGGAGGAAAATATTGAGCTCCTCTGAGAGATTCCCTAATTCCTACCTGAGCACCAGTATCCAAGTGTTTCTTGTACCCCCACTGGCTCCCTGGAAAGATTCCCCATCAGTTCTCATCCTTGGTGACAGGGAACATCTTTCCAGAGCTTATTTTCCATGATTTTCAACCCCACCCGGCCTTGCACCAGTTGAATTCAGAGTCTGCTGATGGCACAGGCCATGTTTCGCAGGTGATAACTGTTTAAGCACAACTTTACAGGTGAGGTTGGGAAAGGAAGGGGGGGAATCGATTTTACATTGCTGGCTTTTCTGGAGATTGGATTAGAAATAAGCAAGCACAGAAGCTGGTAAGTATCATTCCTTCTTGTGAGCAATCCTGGCTGCTCAGGTGTTTATTGGAAGGATATGTCTATTTATTAACTTCTCACCAGGGCTTGTGGGAGTACATCTGGGAATCAGCTCCTCTGACCAAACCCAAGTTGTTATTTATGATAAAAAAAGAACATTGGTAAAGCTGGAAAATTCCTGAAGCATTGCTTCATTGTAAACCAAGATTTCCAAGGAGGTTTTTGAGTTGAAGATATTGAAGGGCCTCGGCTGAATATATTGGAGGAATCTTTCAATAGCAATAGTGAAGCCACTGGATTTTTGAAGAAAAGAGCATAAAAAAAGAGTAAATTCATTTGTGGCCATTGAAAGGAAAATTGAAAATACTAAACATTCTAAAATGTTTTAGTTCATAACTGAGCTATTTATTTTATTGTGATATATTCACATTGCTTAAGGTCACATTAAACAGTAGTGAAGTTTTCTGTTTCAAAAATATTAATGATAATTTCCACAGATTCAAATTTTAAAAAGCCAAACCCAAACATTTGAAAACAGATAATTAATGGAGAACTGGCTCTTTCCTGAAAGTGAGTTTTGTATTGAAAAGTCTGCATATTCTGTGCAAAGATTTAAAAATCTTCAACCACTTCTAGTCAAAAAACACATGGGATAAAAAGCAACATGAAATATCTATATAATACATCTATTTAAATATCTGTTTTCATTTTGGGATTTTTGTTGCTTATACTTTTCTTATGGAGACATATAACATCTTAAAAAATGATTGTGCCTCACAAGATTCAAGCACTTTGAATCAATTTGCACTTTTGAAATTTCAAGCTGTTGTATAGTTGATAAAATGAAACAAACAAAAAAATTTCATTCACATAAAATAAGACATTGTTTCTCTAATAATCAAAATTATTTTAAGATGCAGCTTTTTACTTGGAAGGTAAGAATAGTTTCCAACAAAGTATAGCTTACAGAACAATCATATTAGGCATATTTTAAGGCACCATGTAATGTTAATTCTCATTATTTTTCACTATTACATTTTGACCATTACCTCATTTCTTTATCTGGAGAGCCAATAAATGATAAATGGGATGCTTTTTTATGACTCAGCATTTAGGTTATTTATTAAGTTAGCTCTAATATTTCAGTTGCCTTTATCAACTACTGAAAAAATATCAGTATCTGTTAGGGCATTGTGGCAAAGTATATAAGCATGAGGTTTGGTCTGCTCAGTCTCAATTTGTCACTTTGAACCACCTGACTAAGAAGTGACATTTAAATCTTCCTCCTGTCCCTGTTATCTGATTTGCAGGAGCCCAAGACTTAAGCAACCATGTCCAACTCCAGCGAGGCAGAGCTCCTGCACACATTTAAGGGGATTCCCTTTACCACCAGGTCTTCTCCAGAACTTTTAAAATCCTTGGATACTTTTGATGCTAGAGAAGATGATGTCCTTTTGGTTTCCTATCCCAAATCTGGTAAGTTCTAGTTTTCAATGTTAATTGCAAGAAGTCTTATTTTGTGTTCCATGTTCTCTGCTTAAACTACTTGGGAAATGTCTGTGTGAAAGAAACAGGAAAGGATGTTTAAGTATGTACTATTCTGTCAGTAAATGTTCATATTACAAAAAATATGGGTCATTTGCCTACATTTTGATTCTGTAATTGAAAACAATTTCAGGTGTTTTCATGTTGGAAAGCAAATATATATTCCTTACCTGTAAGCAAAAGCTGTACTTGAAAGATTTCCTTGAGGACTTTCTATATTCAATTAAGAGCAAGTCAAGAATTGTATGAAGTTATTTGTGTGCCTCTTGGCTGTAGATTTATTAATTTCTTATCCTCTCTCCACCCCCCTCTCTTGCACAGAGGATCACACACCTAGAGGCAGCTCAATCAGTACTTTCAGAAATAAGCAGACTGAAGTTATTGTAAGGAAAAAAACCCAAACAGGTTATTCTAAAATAAATTATAAAAACAATATAGCTACCTCTCAGCTGACAGCAGTTTGTCTAATGAGATGGTTTTGGTACCAATATTAGCACTTCTCTCAGACTTACATTGTAATTCAGACACAGCCCTAACTTTTTTCAGTGTTTATTTATTTGGAGCCAATGGGATTATTTAGTCATATAATGTTTCTTGAATCTGGAGGATTAGAAATATAACTTGTTCACTAGCAAGGTGTTTCCATATAAAAATGCATGTTTCACAGTAATAAATATTCATCCTTTTTGTTGTTGTTGTTTCTTTTGTTTACTTAAAATTACTTCTCTGTAGGCACTCACTGGCTTGCAGGAGTTATAACAAAGCTTTATAATACTCAAGTCACAATAACATCTCCCATTGAATTTGGAGACATTTCCCAACTGGAGGAGCTGAATAAACTCTCATCAAAGAGAATCATCCCAACACACTTAGACTACAACATGTTGCCTTCAAATTTTAAGAATAAGAAATGCAAGGTAAGGCAAAAAAATATATCAAAGCAGTAAAATATGTAGAAAGTCTACTATGAATCTATTTTGTCCTGTTGATCCTTAGTAATTTTTGAATGATTTGCAGTTTTTAGAAGTGTTTTGCTGTGAATTTTGGAGACACAGCTGACCACAAGTTGAAGGCAGCAGGAAGAGATCTGGACTGGGGACTGGGTTCTGCTTCTGCCCCACTGCTCCCATGGGGTGATTTTTACACCAAATAGGACATCAACACCTTTCAATCACAAGTCTCTCATTAGTAATGGGGGTGTTCTCATGACCCCATTTCCTACTGTCTTAGAAAATCTTGGCTTCTTACAGGCTGCTATGGCATTAAAGGTGCTCTGACCCTCCTGGAGCTTTCTGAAGAGCCCATAAAGGTATTGGGCAAACAGAGGAGAAATGAAACGTGGGAGGCAGATTCAGAGCACAGTTTTGAGTTCATAGAATCACCTGGATTGGAAGAGACCTTAAAGATCATCTTGTTCCAACCCCCATGCCATGGGCAGGGACACCTACTAAACCAGTTCCTCCCATGTTAATGTTGGACATCTTTAAAAAATAAGCTCTGGGTCTCGGATTTTATGTTCAAAGTCAAAAACTTCAGGATCACTCAGGTCCAGACTTTTGGGAGAAAGCTGATTTGAATGAAAGGCCAAAATTTACATTTTGCAGCTGTTCTTTGACTGTTAATTAGTAAACGCTTTCATTTGTGAGATATATGAGGTAATATACTGACTCAAGGATAAAGTAAACACAGGCTCTTTCATAAAACATAAACATTACTCAGCTGGGGCAAACACACCTCTGTCCACATGGAATTGTTTACTAATCACTATGGACTCCTTACTAAGAGATTTCTAATTTAATGGCATGGTCACCAAAGGAGGAATCCTAAAGGAAAGGGGTTTGACACTGCAAACTGCCTATGACAATGCTCTATTTAGACACAGAGCTCTTCTAAAATAAAGGGAGGATATTATCATTAATAACTACATTTTCTTAATTTACAGATGATCTACATCAGCAGAAATCCAAAAGACACTGCAGTTTCCATGTTTCATTACTACAGAGATAACCCAAATCTTCCCACGGTCGACACCTGGACTGCTTTCTTTGATCTGTTCTTAAAAGGCAATGGTAAGGATAAATGTTTTCTCTTTGCAGTTCACGTTAGTTTATTATGCCCAGAAGGACTTCAGAAATTTGAACTGTGTGAAAACTCCTTTTTGAAATCCTTATCCATATGGGGTTGGTGGGGATAAATCCTAATGCCAAGCTAAACAAGAGCAAATAACAGGATGCTCTCTTCAGCGCTGCAAGGAGTCATTCTGAGAGCAGCTGCATCATTCCAGCACAGCTCCTTGCAGGTCTTTGCAGCTCTTTCCTGCCCTGGGCGAGCAGGGATGTAGCTGGTGACAGAGCGTGTGAGGGGACTGTCACCAGGCTGCAGGGACAGTGTGACTGCAGGTTTGGTGTCTTCTCCAGGCTGGGAGACATCCCTGGGCAGCCCAACAAAGGAGCCTGGATTTGTTCCTGAAGCCCTTCTGCACACACTCTCCCTGATGTGTTGTCTCAGAAATGGGGTCCAAAGACCAAGGACAAGAGGGAGATTTTTTTAGGAGTGGAGGGATGGCAGATGGCAACAGGACCTTGTTCAGGTTGTCCACTCCCATATTTAGTGTTTTATTACTCCTTTGAGGACATGTGTCACCACGGTGATGATAAGAGCAATAATGACTGATCACTTTGAAAACTCCAAAAGAAAAGTGCCGCTGCAGTCATCACAGGCCCACATCAGAGCTCCACGAGTCAATTTGTTTACTACCTCCTCCAGGCTTTGGCTCAGATCTGGAGCAGCCCTAAGGCACATGCTTCAGTGATTTGCAGGATCTTGGCTTGTTTAGTATCAACTCTGAACATACAATAGTGAAAAAAAGGAAAGAGGATTCTATCCAAGGCCAGGCTGGATGGGGCTCTGAGCAACCTGCTCTGGTGGAAGGTGCCCCTGCCCATGGCAGGGGGGTTTGAACTAAATGATCTTTAAGGTCCCTTCTAATCTGAAGCACTCTGTGATTCAGTGATTAAATTTTAAAAGCATCTCCCATTTCCCCATAAATTATTTGCTACCTTCTATTTTCTGAGTGCTTATGCGTGACACAAATAGATAACTATGTAGGTTACAAGAGAAATTTAGGTAAGAGGTGATGTGGAGGGAAAGGTGGTAATTTTTGCTCCTATTTTGCAACCTATTTCAAGGTTGTGCTATTTGATCCAAATCCTGCAGTTCTCTTGCAGAGTTAATATCAGTTCAAAACAAGGCTTAGGACACACAGGGACAACCGTAATGAATTCTCTGTAGTCTCCAAGTCTCTCTTGAAGCCACCAGACTGTGCTATCCCTGGCCACATCCCCAGAGTAGCTGGCCAGGGGAGCAGGGTTTAATTGCACACTGTGGAGCACACATGCCTTGCACTTAGAAACTGCTTTATGTGCTGGAGACAGCTGCTTTACATGCTGGA
Source organism: Irena cyanogastra (assembly GCA_013397155.1). Classification (NCBI taxonomy): domain Eukaryota; kingdom Metazoa; phylum Chordata; class Aves; order Passeriformes; family Irenidae; genus Irena; species Irena cyanogastra. The sequence goes on along the minus strand of VWZV01012970.1, from coordinate 164,444 downwards.
GCATTCAGTTTAATTATAGCTATAAATTATAATTTATACTTAATTACAACTCACAGTTTGTGACCCGAAATGACACCCATTACATGATTAGAATTTTCTGGTGGTGGTGGTTATAAAGCAAAGTTACAGTTCTGGAGAATGCTGGCTGGGCTTTTTCTGCTCAGGCCTCTTCTCATTGCCATGCAAGAGGTTTTCATCTTGCCTTTGAAATGGAGAGGTCAGAATTTTGTTTTTTAAAAGAAAGCTGTGTTCCCATGATTCAGCAAATGGGGCATTCAGACAAAACAAATCAGCTACAAACCCTTCTATCTGTGTCACTGGCTGAATGAGGCATTTGCATGAGTTCTTTAAGTAATTCTTGTTCAGCATTTAAAAATTATACAGATTCCCTTCTGCTGGGAGGAAAGAGAGGTAACAGCAGTGTGCTCCATTTACCAGAGTGCTCATTTCATCTCCTGCTGAAGTGACCATATCTCTGTGACCACAGACATGCAGTCAGTCATCCGGTGTTCACATCTCATTAGGCCGGTACATTTTACTTCATTATTGGCCTCCCCTTAGACATGGAGCCTGCTTCCATACAGAATCATATCTCAGAATAGTATCTGGTATGAAAACAAATTCCAACAAGAATGGAAACCTCTTTGGAAGTTACTTTTGCAAATTTGCATCACTTGACACAAAGAACTGTCTGTGTTTTAGAGGAATACGGATACAAATTATTCCCCCAAATATGTGAGGCAGCATCACAGTTATTTATGAGTAAATTTTTCTGAATCATGGTTTTCTGAAACATGGGTTTTGCTTTCAGTTGTCTGTGGATCCTGGTTTGATCATTTCCTAAGCTGGGAAGAACATGAAGATGAAAAAAACATCCTCTTTTTGTTCTATGAAGACATGAAGAAGGTAAATATGCTCTCTGCTTTTGGTGCAGAAGGCATGACTTGTAAATTAGCATCATTAAAACATCAAAGAGGAAATTATAATGAAAAGGAGAAAGAAAGAAAATGTGAATATGTATCTTTGGGCATATTTTTCATTGGTATGGAATTTCATATTAATTAAATAATTCTGACTATACAAGTTATATAAATATCAAATCTTATGAGAGTTGCATTTCTTAGATGCAGGAATGGGACTCGTATTAGACAATTTTCCTCAGGCTCAGGCAGAATTTCAAGTTGCCCTTTTTTTGTCTTATGGAAAGACCAACCAAGGACATCAATTGAGGGCCACACTTTAATTTGCTACATCTGACATTTCAGGTAAAATTTTCAAATAGTGATGTAAGACAACAGAACTACTCACATTTGGGACTTGTGTTCCAATAAAAAAGAAAATTAGACGCTGGAGGGGTAGGGAAAAACTTCACTATTCCTAAAAAGAGAAAGTAAAATATCAACATACCTTAGCTTTCAGAGAATGAATTTTTAGGTGAGTAGAAAACACTTTACAATGTCTCCATGAAAATAGGTTTGTTCATTTTTGGGGGAAAAAATTTCAACTACTAGGAATATAAACAAACCAATTTGGATGCTGAGTCACTTGTTAGATCTCTAGATATAGCATGTCCAATTAAATAAGCTACTTGGTGCTGGGCTTTGAGTATTCCTCTTATTTCCCCTCCAGGGAAATAATTCTGAGAGACAGGAGAACATTTTATCTGAAGTGGGAGGTAAAACTGACAATGTGACTGTGTGTGATACGGCATACTCTGTATTTATTAATTTCTGCAAGTATGGCTAAGAGTGGAATCAGGTTTACTGTACCTGTCATCTGCACAATCCAATGACATGTTTAGCTTTGCTTGAAAGCAAATAAATGTGTGACAAATTCATTATGTAATAAAAGGGATCATTTGCAAATCAACTACAAGTCTGATAATCAGCCCGGAAACATAAAAGCTGTATTTTTCTTATACCTCAGAATCTCCCTAAGGTTGTAAAGGAAATTAGTTTGTTCTTGAATTTAAATGTCAGTGACAACGATATCCAAGACATCTGCAAGAAGTCCTCGTTCTCAGAGATGAAGAATGACACAGAAAAGGAGAACAGTGATCCCAGTCACACTGTGTGTGCCCTGACATCCAACAGGAAGCTGGTTTTCCGAAAAGGTAAATTCCTTTGTGCCTAACATGGCAGAAGGAGTGGGAATCCAGACAAAGACCGCAGTGCAGGTCTTGCCTGGAAACTTCGGGTCAGCCCTGGGGAGTGATGACAGGATTCTTCTATCTGAAGCCCTCTTAAAAATCACTTCCTAACTTCTCTGGCTGCAAATTCAGACTTGTACTAGAGAAGCACAGAGGAATTTGAACTACAGCCTGACTAATATTGCTCTGTGGGAGCTGTTGAGCCAAAAGGAAAGGTTCACCCAGCATTATTCTTCATCTGTCTTTTTTTTTTTTTTTATCTAAAAGTTGACCACCTCAGTGTTTTACAACATGTCTTTCTGATATCACCTGCCAAGGTCACTTAGTTGACTAGAATAAGAAAGAGCCAGACACATTCCTTCTGAATGAGACTGCTCTTATCCCCCCTTATCTTACTGGAATATTCTTGAGGAAGGAATATGCTGACAACAACAACAACAACAACAAAAGAATGGTCATAGGTAACTTCTAGACCTTGGAAAATTTTCCATGGTTCTTAGCTCAGATGTGATTTTAAAATACCCTCAGGAGCTGTCTTCTGGCTCCTGGCATTTCAGAAGCTTCCACAGGTTTGGATAACAAGTCAACCAAACCCACTGTTTTTTGGATTATTTTGATTTAGTTAATTTTTGAACAACAATTGACAGTTTAAAACTAAGAGTTGTTCCAGTTAATAAGCAGAGAAATGTTACCTTCCATTAATTCACAATGGTTTTACCGCTCAGCAGGGGGTTGGAACTGGATGATCTATAAAGTCCCTTCCAACCCAAACCATTCTGTGATTCTACAGTTTCTTCTACTGACTGTGAAAAAACCCAGGCAGAGACCTTTAACTACATTCAACTAAGGCACAGCAAGATGTCCCTCTGCCCAGATCACCAGGAGCTCTAATTCCACCTTGGAAAGCTGCTGTTCTTCCTCCAACACTTGTGTTGCTAGCACTAATTAGCTCTGAGGATGAGGGTTCATCAGCCTTCACGGATGATGATCCAGATCCTTCCACCAGAGTCTCACCAGAACAATTCTGATCCTGACCTACCACAGTGACTGTGGTTAAGAATATATTAGTATCTGTGCCAGCTGCAATATTAACAAAACCAGGCTGTTTTTAAACCATTTTCTGCTCCACCTATTGTTCACTTCACTGTTCTTTCTGTTCCTGCTTTCCTAGGTGCTGTTGGTGATTGGAAGAACTACTTCACTCCAAAGCAGAATATTAGGTTTCAAGAGATATTTAATGAGAAAATGAAACTCAGCAAGATGGCAGACAGTTTCATCTATGAGTGCTGAGTCCTTGTGAAGAACAATATCCAGTTATCAACAAACATGCACAGACCAGTTGGTGGGAAGTTCTGACCGGGTGCTCCCATCAGTTTATAATGCTTCCAATAGGAAGGGCTGCAAACATGGGGTTTTTGAGAACAGCGAAGTTCAGACACAGTGCCAGAGCTGAATTCAGTTCTCAGAGGGCAGGTGTACATGGTTTCAGAGTCAGGTGTCAGACCTTGGTTTGACAACCAAATCTACTTCATCATTTATTTATTTTCTTTGCTCCGAGGGGATATGAACAGACTCCATAAACCTGAATTAGGAATTTTACCCTAGAGAATGTGAAGAGGAGAAACAAAAAACAAACTTGCAAGAAACGAATATATAAGAAATCTAAAAACACATCACAAGAAAATTACCAAAAATTTGACCCCAGACTTGCTCCTTCTGTGATACACCATGATTTGGAAGTGCCTATCTTATTGGACATTGTTATTGATAATTAAGTTGAAAACTGCAGCATTTGAAGATCTGAAGTCTGTTTACAAAAGTTTCTTTTTTTTTCTTTTCTAACAGTATATAGTTCTTTGATGTAACTTATTTCTGGATTAGGTCCAGAGAGTCTTTGTGTTTTAAATGAAACTGATACAAATCCAAATAAATTTCAGCACCACATGTTGAGCAACTGTAAATGTGTTTATTTTCCATTTGATTTTCTTCCTGCAAAATGCCTGTTTCCAATGTTTTGATGAGAACTATTTTACTTCCCACTCCTTGAGCAACAGAACCAAACCCCAACTCAGAGACAGCTTAATCCAAACAGCACTTATTTATTTACTCTGCCCTGATAGAACAGATTTTCCAAGAATCAGCTGTCTGTGTCCACATCCCAGGGACCGTTCTACCCAACCGCACAGCTCCCGTGTGTGAGAGGAGCTCCTCATCTGGGTGTGTTGTTTCTGAGGTACAGCCTTGTTTCACCAACACTCATCTCCCTCCAGCCACACACTTCGCACTTGCCAGGCAGCCATTTCATTTAATTTAATTTCATTTCATTTCATTTCCTGATAAGTGTAGCTCGAGGTCCTTTAAGAGGCGGCATTCAGAGAATGGAATTGATCCAAAGGTAGATCATGATAAATATATTCAGGAAAACTTAAAGTTCATTAAGTGACATGACTGGGAGTGTTTTATATTTGTCTAAATCGGGTAAAGGGCCGTGAAGGGAATGAGGAGAGGCTGAGGCCACTCGGGTCTGTTCGGCCTGGACGAGACTGAGGGGAGGCGTCACGGCAGTTACAGCTCCCTCGTGAGGGGAGGCGGAGGGGCAGGCCCTGATCTCCGCTCTGTGTGGCTGCTGCTGTCCGAGGAACAAAGACACAAAGACTCCAATTCATTAGAAGGTAAAGAAGGCTATTTTTATTACATTCTATTAGTCTATATAGACCTTTTCGCTACTACTGAAAGTTGATTGGTTAACTAGTAACACTCTTCTGTTACTATAGGTTAAGGGAAAGGAACAATGTGGAAGGTGTTATCGGAAACAGTGTAAGAAAACACCACCTGTTGTTTTGAGAGAGAACTTACTTACAAAGATTTGTTAATATAATTTCCTGGGAAAGTGAAAAGTCTTTCTCTTGGGAAGCAGTTAGCAGGCCTGCTGCTAGAATTTCTCACAGACACAGATTCTCAGCTCCATAGTGTGACCGGGGACAGGACGCAGGGAACGGCCGGAGCCGTGTCAGGGGAGGGTTGGGGTGGATCTCAGGGAAAGGTTCCTTCCCCAGAGGGTGCTGGCATTGCCCAGGCTCCCCAGGGAACGGGCACGGCCCCGAGGCTGCCAGAGCTCCAGGAGCCTTTGGACAGCGCTGCCAGGGATGGACAGGGTGGGACTGTTGGGGTGTTGATTGTGCACGGCCAGGAGCTGGACTCCTGATCCTGAGGGGTCCCTTCTATCTCAGCTTATTCTGCGATTCTGAGATACTTCATCCCATTTTCAAGCTTTTTAGTCAGCCTTACCTCACGAATAGAAACACTTCTGCTGGGCCTCACTGCTCAAAAGGATCAGTGAGTGGTGACCAATACTCTCCCAACTTTAGTCTGAACTGCTGTGGACAAAGTGTAACTGGGAAAAAAAGGTGAGACAGTAAAACCAAAATCCTACATGGACTGTACTAGCCATAAACAGGTATTATAACTGAGGGTGCTATACCCTCAGTTAAAAGTTACACCTCTGGAGAAACTATCTCCATGTTTAATACAAGAGTAGCCATAACTAGTCCAGATATATTTCAGTGTAGGCCAGAAATTTGTCTGCAAAGCATATGAACAATCAGGGAAAATGTGGTATTTTCCAGAATGTTCTCCAAACCTCTTAAGTACATTTTGGCCAAGAACTTTCACAGCAATTTACTGTATCTCTGACTACAGCTTATAATGACCACTGATTCATCCGATGTACCTGTACTCTTACATAATTCTGCGTGTACTTTTGCCCTATTTTCCTTAATTTTTTAAGATTAGATTACTCCTATTGATAATAGTCATGCCATGTCCTGCTGCTCACTGTGTCAAAGCTACACACTGACGTGGAATGAACCACTAACATACATTGTGAAATAAAAATAAAATGCAGTTGGGTATGTCCTACACAAGAATTAGGAGGAAGAATCCAAGGTTCAGAACCAAAACTCTCTCAAGTGTCAGACTCATGAAACACGTGGCCAAAGTCTGTTTTAGGTGTTCTGAGGTTCATTAAATGTCTGTAACCCATGTCCAGCTTTGGAAATCCATGAGCTGCAAATGTGCTAAGACCACAGAAAAACTGGAAAGTACCACTAAATACAACATGATAAATTTATATTCCTCAGACACCTGATTTTGGTCACTGCTAGCTTCTTCAGTGGCCTTTCCATGGCTTCCCATCCTTAATTTTACAGATATTTTAACACAACCCCCTTCAGTCCAAAGTGAAGAATCCTTCTTTCAAAGTGAAGAATTCTGATTTGGCTACTGCTGCCACTGACCCTGACTGCTGTCTTCCATCATCCATTTTATCCTCCCACAAACCTTTGAAATGCTACAGCCTTTTCAACACAAAATAAACAAAACATGCAGTATTCAAGATACCCACAAACCACTGATTCATACCGCAGATTAATTATTTTTATCCTATTTGCTATATATTCTTTTTCTAATAATTCTTGCTTCTCCAACTGTTAGCACATACTTTAAACCAGTAGATACTTTCCTGAATTATAACTGCTCTGTGAAAATGGATATTTTAACACTTATGACATTAGGACTGTTTTTCAGTTAAGCTTAGCTTATTTTATATATATCTCCTCAGTTCCACCAGGCCCTCTCTTTACTAACCTGAGTAATTTGGTATCACCTTCACATTGCTCACTGCTCATTCTCTTTCATCCCTCCCCCAGAGCATGAGGAATGCTCTATTAAACCAGAGCCACATCCATAAACATATCTAGAATCAGAAATGGGGACAGACCAACCTGTCCCACAAGAGAGAGAAACAAACCCACCATCCAAAGCTTTTTCAGACAAGTGTATTACTGTTAAGTTTTGCTAACACATTTATGCATCAGGTTCACACATAATGGTGTTTTTCTTCTGTACAGCATTACTGCTCTTGTAATCGTAACAATTAGGATGATTGGTCCTGCTGGGTGGAACTAGACTCATTTAGACTTATTTCTGGAAAAAGTAAATAGTGTTTTAAGACCACACTAACAGAAAAAAAAATAGTTAAAACCAAAAACCTTCCCCGACACGGGCTCTGGAAAAACGAGTTACCTAAAATGTGTGCTCAAGGTTTAAAAGGTTTAAAAACTTCAAATCAGCAAGTATAAAAACTTGCTTTCAAATCGTATCTTTGACTTCACAGGGCTGAGATATATGAGATTGATATTGATTTGAAATGACTTAAGGTCAGAACTTGTTGCATCACCTAACAGTAACTGCAAAGGAAGATAAAGTGAATAGGAGAAAAAGCAGATAAAAATAAATAGAGTCAGAAGTAGGTGAAGGTGTGCATGTGATTAATTTGGGCATTAAATCAGTCCACCTTCACCATCATAAATCATTTGTGTGGCACATGAACTTGAGAGTGTATGATTTGCAGAACAGAAACTCACCACAAGCCAGCCCATAACCATTCTCTGATTAAATGACTAAAGAAAGCTGTTTATCCAAAATTTGAGGTAATCAGCTATTTTTTCATAATAGCTTATTACAAATATTTATATAGTTTCCCATTTTTCCATTTCACATAATCATGACAGAATAGCCCACATATCCTAAGATCTTCTTGGGAACACCCTAGGTTAATTAAAACAAAAAAACAAGTGCTCACATGGCCAAAAGATGATCTCAAAATTAGCCCAGAATAACAAAACTGACCAGTGAAATCTACTCTGAATGAGCAGTACCGCTCTAATCAAAGGCAGTTGTAGTGTCACATCTACTGGAAGAGGCCTTGGAAAAATATTCTACACATTTGAACCTTTCTGGGGATTTGGGATTTCACCTCTAAGGTGAGAGAGTTACCCTCACTGTCTCTGCCTCTCTGACCCCTAAATCCTTCATATGAATGAGGCTTTTCTATAACATGAAGAGGAGTAATTGAAGAGGAGTAATTAAGGCACTTCTCTATAATTAGGCTTTTCACTACAATGTGGGCAATACAAATCTGAGCCTTTCAGGCAGCAGATCCTGTATATCCCATATCTTTTTTTGGTAAACAGTCTCTAGAGCTCTTTTATCCTTCATATTCTTTCCAATGCAAGATTATACCATGTTCTTCTAAACAAGAATTCATCAAATTGAAAACATTGATGTGCAAAATGTGGCTCTCCTCTTGTCGAAGTCCATGGGATTTATCCAGTACAGAAGCCTAAAATATGACTGAAAGGAGACACTTAAATTTAGGTGACTTAGAGCTGATTAGTACAGTAAACAATTGATCTGTTAACTGTAGATAGGCAGCAAACCATTTCAGTTCGACATTTTGCTTTGTGAAAGGAAGTAAACACAAAGTTTATCAGAGGCCAGTGTATCAGCTGATATACTGGGAGTATAACTATTTATACAATACAATATTTAGCAGAGAAGCAAAATAAAAAGACAAGCCATTATCATTCACCTCACTTGTAATTACCACAGGTATTTTTATTTTTTAGCATAACCCAAACCAGAACTTGACTCATATGATATATACTATTGTATTTGTAATGTACAATGCAGATCCAATTTTCAATAAATACAAGCATGTCAATCAGTATTAACATGCTAAAAGTAGTCTGTATATATATATTTTATATAAACCAAACCACATCAACTATGGTTTGGTGCTTTTTTTTTTTTTTAAACAGCAGCTACTTTTCCATACAATAAACTTAAAGACTTTTATTTGGCTTTAACTCATTTGAGGTTGCAATATAATCTTCATAGAAAGAAACTGAGTTTCTGCAAAGATCTCAAAGACAACAGGAAATTTAACTCAGAATTTGGCAAAATATTAATTTAGGCACTTCAATAAAACCCAAAATAAACAGATTCCAAGAGGCATAATTTCAAATGTGATTTAATTATTTATGAGCTTCAAACTGAACACATGTTAAAGTGCTTTTTTAAACAAATATTAATTTGTTTTACAGTAACTGTGTTGTATTTTAAAAATAGAGGAGGAAGTTTTATTGACAGTATTTTACACCTGACCTCTCTAACATATGTTAAAACTCTTCCTTGCTAAGGACAAAGCCTGTACAATGCAATGACACATTCACAACACCATGCATTTGATAAAAGAAATGCAAACTGCATAAGCAGAACTGACAGAAGTTTTGGTTTTTTAAGCCTGAATTACAAACCTTCAAGTCATGCAAAATCATTGATCCCTGAAAACATTCAGATTATGAAATAAAGATAATTTATTATCTTTATAATCATTCCTGTAGGACAGGTGTGATGATTAAGAGTAGATTTACAGGGCATTCTCTTTTGTAGCATTCCTCCCCATTGCACATAAATGGCTTTTAAAATTACCATGGATATGATCATATTTTCAGCATTTAGTCATGAATGTGGGACCTGGAATTAGGGGGAGACACCTTTTTAACTCTATTGTACTGTAAAATTTGAAAGGTAAGCATTCCTTTGGGATATGGATGTACTGAGGAAGAAAAGCAGGATTGACCAATGGCGTTACTCTTTTTCCATCAGTTCCTTATTTCCTTTCCTGCTGTTCTCGTTTCTCCCCATTTCCTTCCCTGCTGAGCTGATTTCTTCCAGTTGCTTCCTTGCAGAGCTGACTTTCTCTAGGAGCAGGAATATGTGTTCTGCGAACTCGCGCACAGCTCCGCAGCCGCCTCTGCCCTTGCAGATGTAGGCAGCAGCCTTCTGGGCAGCGGCGCAGGCGTCGGCGGGCACACCGCTCATGCCTGCCTGCTTCAGGCACTCCACGTCTGACTCCTCGTTTCCTAGGGAGGAAGATGACACGAGAGGCCAAATATCATAGAAGGGAAAGAATCAGTATTTTTCTCGGTGGCTCTTTGCCAAAATATCCAAAGCTAGACAAAGAAATTATCTTTTTAGGATGGAAGTTTTTGCACACCCCAAAAACTGTAACCTTCAGACAGAAGAATCAGCTTTGAAATTCTTCTTTTCTAATCTTTTTTCTCATCATCATCACTCTCCAACTATATTGTCCCTCTTCAAAGAAATTAACAGAGCCATCCAAAAGACAGCTCATTTATGTCATCCATTTAAAAATTAGGATGAAAAAGGCACAGAAAATATACTCCATTCCCACCCATTATTTCCTTAGAGCAGCTGCAAAGAAAAGGCAGCTGGTGATGTGGAATCATCTCATGCCCTCTACATAAGCATTCCCATTCCTGGGCAGCAGTTACAGTGGTCTGGAGCATGGAAATAGTGCACTGATCTGATTTTTTTTTTTTTGTCACAATGTTCATCTCGACAGCACTTTGCACGTGCAAGTCAGTTGTTGGAAAATCTTGGTGATCCATGTAAATGCTGATCACACTTCACAATTTTTAGGTAAGAGAATGGTACTTTTAAGAGCAGTAAAATTATGTGAGCAGCTGAATAAGCATTGGCAGGACTCCACACTTAACCTGTCACTGAAAAATAGTTTAGCACAGAACCACATGGCTTTCAGTTCTAATTCTGTCCATTTCTGATTACCATTTCAGAACACAATCTACACAATATCCCTCTGAAATGAACTAGAATCAGTTCAAAATTGTCAGCTCTAAGTGTATGTTTAGCAACATTTTGATATCAAAATATTTCCTAAAAACAAAAGCTTTCCTATATCCCACTGGAAAAACAGTGAAGACTTCCCTTACCGAATTACAGATTCATCAATATCTGTAACATTAAGATTGTACCCTAACAGGCCTTAAAATACCTGCTTTGGGTGATTGTGTGCTGCAATGTGCACAGCAATCCTATTAAATTCAGTGTATTTACAAAGAGAAAAGTGGTTCGAAGCTCAGCATCAGTACAAAAATTCTATTTTTCTATTCTATTTAAATTAAATAAACCAAAAGAAAAGGAACCGACCTAAGAAAGCCACTTCTTTCCAGCTCAAACCCATGTCTTCCTGCCAGTCCTTCAGAACCTGTAGTTTATTTGTTACGCTGACTTTTGCTACACATCCCAGCTGCATGGCTGACAGTGTTTTTGAACAATCTCTGTCAGAGATGAGTCGAACCTATCGAAATAAAATTAGAGTAAGTTCTACATCCAAAGAAATACGACATATAAATTGATTTACTGTTAGAAAAAAGAGCAGTTTTGCTAATAGAAGCTCTCTCAGGTACCAGAAAAGCATTGAATGATTGATTTTCAAAACTCAGAGCAGAAGTTATTATTATCCAAAACCACATAGTCTTGAGGTTCCTTTAGGAAGATGAAATACCTTTCTGCCGCCCTCCTTGATGTTCAAAAATAATTTACATTTCTCTTTTTACATGCAACATGTACTAAAAAAAATACTAAGTATCACAGTATGGTGTCATGGTGACTATCCAGTGCAGTATGATCTAATTAAGTAACGGTGTGGAATGAGAGAATTCCCAAGAAAGATTTCTGAAATATTTGCCAAAGTAGAACATGAAGTTGTTTCCTTGGCCACTCTACTTAATAACATAAACTTTATTTATAGCAGCATTTCAGAGCATCAAGCCAACACTACACAGACTGAAGCAGCAAAGCAAATTTATCTCTGGAAGTTCATTCCAAATTCAAAGTTTCTGTAATGATGCACCAGGTAAGCTAAAACCAGAAGATAATTGCAGCAAGATTTTTAGAAATCTCAGATGCAAATCCTTCAGGTTTTCTGTCTAAGATGCAGACAAGCTTATCTTCCCTAATTGCTTTTAAATACAAACAAATGCTTGACGCTGATTTTAAGTACAGAATGAAGAGAAGTGGAGCACAAGGCAGGATTGTATCAGCAACATATACTAGAAATAAAGTGCAGCACAAAGACCTAGAGGTTTTAAATGAAAACATTCCAAGTCAAAGAAGGTACGGAAATGGGCTCCCATAGGCAACAAAACAGTGATTACAAGATTCCTACCCCTCTGGCTTCCCAGAAAATGAAGCTGAGGGACTGCTGAAAAAACATCTAGTCCATTGCACAGGAGTGGGCTCTGGGGTGACCTAAGTACAGCTTCCAGTGCCTGAATGGAATCTATAGGAAAGATGGAGAGAGACTCTTGACAAGGGCCTGGAGTGACAGGACAAGGGGCAATGGCTCCAAAGTGACAGAGGGAAGGTTTAGATTGGATATGAGGAAGAAATTGTTCCCTGTGAGGGTGGTAAGGCCCTGGCACAGGTTGCCCAGAGAAGCTGTGGCTGCCACAGCCCTGGCAGTGTCCAAGGCCAGGCTGGATGGGGCTCTGAGCAACCTGGGCTAGTGGAAGGTGTCCCTGCCCATGGCAGGGGGCTGGAACAAGATGGTCCATCCCAGGCCATTCTATGATTCTGTGAAATGGAGAAAGATGCTGTAATTACTGTGATCAAGAACTTTCTAAAAGCACTTATTTTCCTCTGAGGGTTCTGAGGATAACATTTGTCCCAACCCATATACTATGCTGCTTGATCACAAATACTATGAAAAAACTTCAACTTCTAAGCTGCAAGAATGTAAATTTTTAGAATCTTTTAATGTGCAGGTTACACGAGACATGAAGGCTCACTCTTCAGATCAGCACTTACCTGGATTCCTCTTTTTTTTAACAGATCAATGCCAACAATATCTCTGTAATCATAGGAGACCATTTCCTTGTGATCTTCTGTCACATAAATGCGACCATTGGTCAGGCATCCATCAATACTGCAAACCAAGAGCTTCACCTCTTTTAGTGGCTCTTTGCCAAAATATCCAAAGCTAGACAAAGAAATTATCTTTTTAGGATGGAAGTTTTTGCACACCCCAAAACCCCAAGTATTTCCCATACAACTGTAACCTTCAGACAGAAGAATCAGCTTTGAAATTCTTCTTTTCTAATCTTTTTTCTCATCATCATCATTCTCCAACTATATTGTCCCTCTTCAAAGAAATTAACAGAGCCATCCAAAAGACAGCTCATTTATGTCATCCATTTAAAAATTAGGATGAAAAAGGCACAGAAAATATACTCCATTCCCACCCATTATTTCCTTAGAGCAGCTGCAAAGAAAAGGCAGCTGGTGATGTGGAATCATCTCATGCCCTCTACACAAACATTCCCATTCCTGGGCAGCAGTTACAGTGGTCTGGAGCATGGAAATCTGTGGCACCTCAGCTGGTAAAGCCAGAGAAGATGCTAACACACTGCTGAGGTATAGTGGGGCTTACACTCTTCACCAAGCTGAACTTTAAGGAAAAAAACCAAACTACCAAAACCCCACCATGTAACAAAGGGTAATTCAGTTGGTTTCAACAGAGACAAAAAATCCTGGGCAGAAATAAAGCTGCCCAGTTATCTTTGACCTCCATTGCTTACATTCCATACATTACGAATTCACATGACCACACTTTGAAACAAGCAGCATCAAAGAAATAAGGGAATAAAAAGTGCTTTTACCTCAGCACTCTCTGCTCTGCAATAGGCCAGTCAATGTCTATATCAATATCCACACTGTGCTCTGCCCGCATTTCATAGTAGGCCATTTTACCACCCTGAAGGAAACAAAACTCACTCAAATTTTTCTGCTTGGGTCAACACAAACACAAAACTCTACAATTCAGTGCCACGCAATGAAAGCCAAGTGCCTGGTTACACAGTGGCCACCATGGCTTATATAAAACTGAACCATCAATTATGTTTTCACCAGTGACACAGAACAATTTGAAGGAACCCTCTGCAGGGTTAGTAACTATTTCCATTTTACAACTAGAGAAAGTGTGCAAGATGTTATGCATTATAGCAATTACATCACACTAATTTCACTAGATCTTTTAATCAGAAAAATAGTAATACTGTCAGCATTTGCTTAGGAAGATTGTGATTATTATTTGCTTACTATTAATTAATTTCCAATGGAAAAATATCCACCACACCCCAATGTTGTTCTACATCACTACAGTGGGATGTAAACATCAGGAAAGGGAAAAAGACTGTTAAAGTTACAGTACAAAAATGGCGTATGATTAAACTGGCTGAAAATACAAATTTACAGATTATGACAAGGCTCTGACACTGCAGGAAGCTCAGTTTCACACCTTTAGTAGCACTACAATGAATTCTAAGATACACTGGTGAACTCATGCAAAACTCAACTCAGCATTGTATTGGTTTAGGGTTAAAGCTATATAATACATTTATTTGCATATATTTATTTGCTATGGAGGATGTGTTACTGGAAGTGCTCTAGCTATAACTAGCCCAACTAAGTTAGAAATAGTTAGCAAACTGTTCTGAGGTCAGAGTGCTGTTATTTCACACTGACTGCATCAGAAATCAAAACAGAGTATCGAATTCAGAACCCTCTAAAGCAAGAGTAGATGTATTATTCTGAAGAGCACGAGAACCCAGAAGCCTTACCTGCAGATAGCCTTTCTCAATCAGATGCCTCTTGGCAAAATAAAAGGAGCCATTTTCATAGAGCTCCCCAGGCCAGTCTTGCCTCCGGTACCGCTTTGCTGGATTCAGGTTTTGGGGTTCTGTCATCTTGTTTTCTGTTAGCAGAGGAAAAAAATGACAACATAAGCTTTAAATAATTCCTGTTCAGGGTCACTTAACATCCTAAACAACTTGCCATTGAAAAATTAAGGGTATAATTCAGTCACCAACTTCTCTCATTATTGCTTCTTGAGATTTATTCTTTCACATTTGTTCCTTCCAGCATCTCAAGGTGTGCATGTGGCTTCCTAAACTGCAATCCACAGAATCCTGAAATTGCCACCCATGCTTTTGGTACTCCTCTTATACTGCACAAACAAACAGCGTCACTTATTTCTCCTCTTATGGGGAACAATGACAATGTTCAAGTGTTTATTCTAAACAGAGGCTTAACTTTTATTTCAGCTTATCTCTCAGATCAAGCCTCATTTATTACACATGCTCTTTTACAGCATGATGCTTTCTAAACTCAAAAATTCATCTGAAGCAATTTACATCTCAACAGAATAACTCTACTGTCTGAGTAACTTTCAAACAAAACAAAACAAAACCAACCTAAAACTCCAGTGTGAGAGTACCTGAAAAAAACATTTTTAAAAAATGAAGGAAAAATTTCTGCTTTAACCACAGAAACAAAGCCAACATACATGAGGTGAGGAATTGCTCTTTGTACCAGGACAAAAAGTGCTTTATAGCTAAACCAAGGTGCAATCTTTATTTGTAAAATTACAGTCTTTGGTCATCTTTATCATTGTAGCTGAGAGGCATATTATCTCTGGGAAAAAACAGTCATATTTTTCTGGATGAGCTAACCAACATGAGTCCAGCCCTCATGACTCAAAGGCATTTTGCAACGTGACATAAGTCAGCAGCCGAATTATCAGGATGAAACAAAACCTAAGTCTCCAGGCCAAGAGATTGTCATCCCATCCTTACCAAGATTTTATCTCACATTACTGGTCATTTGTTAGCTACTGCATAGCAAGAACAAACAGTTTTCTAGTTAGGACCTCAGTGTCATGTCTGAATACACATGAATACCCACCAGGAAGAAGTTAACATGTAAGGCTTTTTTTGGAACTGTATCTTCAGCCTAGACAAGGTAATACAATTTTAATTTCTACAAAACAGTTACAGAAAGGCATAGCAATGCTCAGTAATATCAAGACACCAGTGCTTGGAAGGAATTTCTAAGCCATCTCAAATCTCTCAGAGAGAACTCAGTCCATGCCTCAGATATCACTTCCTAAAATAGCATAGGTATGAAAAGCAAGAATTTGGGAAAAATAAAGTTAAGTATGACTGTAAACAAAAACATCTGAATATTACCTCCTTTCTTTACCTCACTCCATCTGAATTGATGCCGCCTCACAACAGAGAAGACAGAATCAAACCCCTCCTTCTGGATCAGATCTGCCACTTTTATAAGGTCACTGGGATGTAAACAGGGAGATGTTGCTTGAATATTTCCTACAATATCAACCTCTAAAGAAAAACAAAAAGACATTTAAGAAACAATTCACGTCTATAGTAACACAACTGCCAAGTGCGGTATGAGTAGGTACCACACACCAAAGAAAACCCAGAAAAACAAAGGAGAATATTTCTAGCTTTTATTTATTCCATGCTTTACTTATTTTTCTAAATAATAAGTGCATCATCCCTCTGGGGCTACAGTATAAAAGCTCAGCATATTTCATCCCAGATTTACCATGATGATGATTGAGAAACTCCGTGATGGCTTCTAGAGAAGTTGAGGAGTCTTGAGAGACCTCAGGGCTTCTGCGATGGACCTGCGCACCAAACTGCTTCGCAACCTTCTCGATCTCATCGTGGTCTGTGGAGACCCATATGCTGTTGGCAGACAGTGGCAGAAATTAATATAAAGAATAAATCCCACCATTGTTGACCTGCCTGTTGTCATTTAACGTGAAAAAAACCAGCTTGTTTATGTCTGTACTACACCTTGCAATGAAAGGAACTAGTTCTTGTATTTGTGTTAATAAAACTATCCCAGTCAGTCCAACAAGCATCTTTTAACAATAGGGATAAAAAACAACAGAGTGTAAAGTCTGAATCTTGAGTTGCATTCCCTGCAGGAAGCTTAAGCAACATAAAATTTAAAAGTATTACCAGAAAAATCCAGTGACAGCAAAAGAATTTGTTAGGCATGTTAACAAATCAATGAATTGTGAATGTGTTGGATGTAGCAATCAGAATCACGTAAGAGTTTCATTTACAACACGCAAACCTGCCACAAAGTTAAAAGATTAGCTTATGCTTCAAGTGTATTAAAATGTGTTAATTGGGCTCCATACACTCCCAGAGAAGGAGCTGTTCAAGTTCCATATGTTTTGGCACAGAAAACTTCCAGTCCTGGTAAAGCAAGATTGCGATCATACAGGGAGAATAAACATTTACAAAAGGAAGGGCTAATTCTGAGTATCATGTGATGACAAACACTGAGCAACTCTGAAGCCACTGCTGTCATCATTGTGACAAAAAAGCATGCGAGGTATAGAAACAAAAGCTATAAAAAGTCAACCTTCCTCTCTCGGCACTGCTGGCATTCTCAATGCACTGTCCACAGCAAATGGTGCTGCGGTTACATTTCTTCCCCCAAAGACATTGTGGGATCATCAGAAGAAAAATATGTGTGACAGCGACAGCAATGTCAAGTCACACCCACAAGAACAAACACACAAGAGGTGTTTTCCAGAAGCTGCTTTGAGATGGTGAACTTAAATACACACTCCCCAGTCAACTACCAGAGTTTTGTTGTGTCACAGGTCCCTTGCACAGCTGTTCCAAAGGTGACAAGACAAACCAGGTGCATGTCCACCTACTGCACCTGCCATGCCTCAAAGTCAGGCTGCGCAACCCTGACTGGCTTCCTGTTGGGAAAATTCAGATTCCAAACAGAAGCCACAGCAGGTCATTCAGCAATACAGACTCACAATCATTAAGTTATCAGCAACCTCAGTAACTAGAAGTGTTCTTGTCTGTTTCTTTATTAAAAGTAAAACAGAGTGCTGCATCCTCTGCTTTTCAGATACAG
The DNA here is from genome assembly GCA_013397155.1 of Irena cyanogastra. Lineage (NCBI taxonomy): Eukaryota > Metazoa > Chordata > Aves > Passeriformes > Irenidae > Irena > Irena cyanogastra. The sequence continues at coordinate 146,812 of VWZV01012970.1, read as the reverse complement.
CAAGAAAGGTTTTCCAGGCTAGATAATGACAGAGCAACTACGCGATATGGACTGCTCTGGATCTGTCTGGGCTACATTTCTCCTTGAATTGCTCTGAGCATTATGCAGCAGGTTTGCACTGGGAACCTGCCTCTAAGCATGCTACACACCGAGCACATGCTAACCATGGCTTTAATTATCAGCAAATGTGTAGAAAATCCTCAGTCTTGCTTCTGCAGAAAAATCTGTAATGCCTCTATTCTCAATGCCAACAACGCACATCTAGCGTTTCTAGCTAGCTCTAATCATTGCTTCCAAAGTTTCGGGCACTTGGCCACAAACTGAGCTTCTCTTCCATGTTACATGGGCACACAAGAATATCTCCTTCAACTTGATATTTGAGTGAGACTGCTTCTGAGGTGCTGTGTCCAGCTGTGGGCTCCCTGATACCAAAAAGGAAAACGGGAGCAAGCTCAGCAGGAGCCAGCACAATGACTGGGCCTGGGAGCACACATATGCCAGGAGATGCTGAAAAAGCCATCTCAGCAAAGACATGATTTCACTGCTGGGCAGGTAGAAAGAAAATAAGGAAGATTTTTCTGGGTGAGTGCAGTGAAAGGAACAGAAGGGCTGTGAGGTCTCCATGCTGAGAGATTCCAAGCTCAGTGCACGCTGTGCTGAATACCCAGATGATCACAAACCAAAGTCATCCTGTGCTTCAGCAGTTCACAGGAGATCATCTCCAGCCTGGCAGTCTCATTTAATGCAGATGTCTTAAGGAAGCATGCATCAGAACAACTTTAATTTCAATTTACTGTGTTGTAAGACTTAATTCCTTCATTTCTCTGCTGCTCACCCTCAAGCAGGAAGGGACAGCTGAGTTCTTGACAAGGTGCTTGCCTTGCCTGACCCTTAACCTGGTGCCACAGTAACTGCATCCCCTTGTCTTAAGTGAGGATCAATCGTGCCTCATTGCAGAGTCACAGCACGGGTCAGGCTGGAAGGGACCACAGCGGTCATCTGGTCCCACCTCCTTGCTCCGGCAGGGTCACCTGCAGCACGTTGCACAGGATTCCATCCAGGCAGCTTTTGAGTCTCTCCACCGAGGGAGACTCCACGCCCTCTCAGGGCAGCCTGTGCAGTAAAGAAGTTCTTCCTCGTGTCCAGGTGAAACTTCCTGGGCATTAGTTGCTGCCGTTTCTCCTGTCCCATTGCCGGGCCCCATGGAGCACAGCGTGGTCCCTGCTGTGAGCCCCCCCTGCAGACACTGACAGTCATCCCTAAGACCCTCTTGACGAAGCGGCGGCTCCCCCCAACCCCTCCCTGGGCCAGGGCCCTTCGGCACCTCCATCCCGAACCAGAACCCGCCAGAGGAAGGGGAGGCGGAGGCGGCGCATGCGCACCTGTGGAAGACGCCGGCGTCGATGGCGGCGCGCAGCACCCAGCCGATGAGCGGCACCCCCGCCAGCAGCTTGATGTTCTTCAGCGGGATTCCTTTGCTGCCGCCCCGCGCCAGCACCAGCGCGGCCAGGTGGGGCTGCGGCCGCCCCTCGCCCGCATCCATGACCGTGTCTCTGTCCCTGTCCCGCTCCGCTCCTGTCCTGCCGCGCCCTGCCACGCGCGCGCACCGCCCCCTGGGCATGCCGGGCAATGTAGTCCTGCATTGCCGTGCATGCGTGGGGAGACGCTGGGGGGACAGCGAGGGCCGCCCTTTAGGGAGGAGAGGGTGCTCTCTTGGCACAAGGTGCTCGCAAAGCCCGGTCTTCGTGCCTGCTTTCAAGGATGGATGGATGGACGGACCTCTGCAGTGTGTATCTCTTTAGTCTAGAGAAGACTGCGAGGGAATCTCGTTAATGCATATAAATATCTCAAAGGGTGCCAAGAGGATGGTGCCAGACTCTTTCCAGTGACGAGGAGCACTGGCCATACACTAAACACAAGAAGCTCAGCAGGAGGAACTTATGCACATTGAGGATGCCAGCGCCCTGGAACAGCTGCCCAGGGAGGGCTGGAGTCTCCCTCTCCGGGGACGTTCCAACCCCACCTGGACACGCTCCTGTGTCACTTGCTGCAGGCGGCCCTGCCTGGGCAGGGGGGCACAGGGTGGTCTCCAGAGGTCACCATGCCGGTTCTGTGGTTGTGCAGCCCTTTGCGGACGTCGGCAGGACGCGGCTGTGAGCGAGGCGGGCTCCTCCGCCGAGCCCCGGCCGCCGGGAAATGAGCGCGCTGCCGAGCCCAGGCACCGTGCCGGACAGTCCCGGGTATTCTTCCGTCCCCAAACTACAGGGGTTTCTCCAGCGTCATTCCCTTCCCTCTTGAGCAGCCCCGGCAGAGGGCAGAGCAGCCACACGGAGCCTCGTGGTGGGAAGGGCAGCTGGAACGCGCTCCTTGCTTCTCCTTTCCACTTCCTAAAAATGTACTAAAGCATAAAAACACACGGTGTTGCTATTCCAACTGTCTTATAGCAACCGAATGGGCAAAATAAAGTAATCCGCTGCTGACATAAGGCTGCACGGGAATTCGGAGTTTAATATAGTTCAGAAAGTGGAAAGTAGAGGCTGTAGAAGAAGTCACAAAGTCACTCCTGGAGACTCAGGATCTCAGTCCTGTGTCAGTCCATAGTGAAAACGTACCACATGTGGGTCACTGATGTCCTCTGGTTATTCAGGATGTGCTGTGGAACAGAAGGACCTCATCTATCACTGCCAAATTAGACATTCCCACTTACATTCATCAGTACGCAGGCATTTAAGAAGAATATTCATACTGGGGGGTTGTTTGGTCTTTCTGAAGTGTTCCAAGAGACCCAGCAGAGACCCAGCTTGCTCTTCTACTTTTCAGATCAAGGCAGCACCTTTCAGGCCTCTTTATTTTTTTAATAAGATGAAATTAGTAGCTGTAAGGTTCTGAGGAGTGTGATTCCTGCAGGTCACTTTCCATGTACTTATTTTAATTTTTTTTTTAACTCTAGGATTTTAAACCTTTGCCACATCCAAACTCTCACACATTTAGCCCTATGCTACTGTCAGAGTTTGCTGTGCCCACAACAGACCAAGTTGGAAAAAACCTCCAAGATTATTGACTCCAAACTTTGACTGAACACCACCACATCAATGAGACCATGGCACTAAGTACCATATCCAGTGGTTTCTTGACCCCACCACCTGCCTGGACAGCTTATTCCTGACCACAGTGAGGAAATTAAAACCACCTGCAATTTGGTTCACCACATTGTGAAAATTTCATGATTTATCAATAATAATACTTCGACTACATAATACAGTTCACTTCTCACAATCTAGCAATATCCTAAGCAGGGAGCTGAGTCTGGGTTCAACTTTCATTTACGGAGAAAAGAAATTACTTTAGGACATCTGGCACATAGATGCCATACTAGATGGGGTTCAGCTAGTAAGTATGTTTTTACATGTCTATGACTAATTAAAACTGAATTTTTTTTTTCTCTTCATATCAAAAACAAATCTTTCACTCACAGGACTGAAACAGTCCTCAAACAAGCATCTTAAATACTCCTGTCCTTTTTCATAGACAGGTATGTAACCCAGTCCTAAAGACTATCAGTGATGTTAACTGGATAACCTGTCTAGGCAATACAGAGATTTGTATGATAGCTAAGATTTTCCTAATCTCTACTAAATCTTCTTTTCTGTGATATGAGTCCAGTCCATCCATTCCTGTCTTATCCAAAACACATCTGGAGATTAAATCCAGCAGGCATGTGCCTGTTTGAAAAGAGGCCCCATCTCAGCTCGGACTTTTCCTTTTCAGGCTCAGACCTGTGAGTTCAGTCTTCTGGTGCAGATCTCCCAGATTTGCCATCATCACCGTTACTCTCCTCCGGGCTGCTCATAATGTGGTGCTCAGAATTAAACAGGATATTGCAAGGGAGTGAAGCAGAAGGATTACTGCTTCACATACCTCATTTATACACCTCTATAATTTACCTTTTCTTGCGCAGCATTGACAGAACTCAGCCACTGGCTTGCTGACCTATGGTTTGTTTCTGCAAGAGCTGGGGCGTAGCCAGAGACTTCCAACCCTCTGCCTTTGCCTCTGGCTATGTGTGCCCCAAGAAGGTTTCGTGCAGCAACCAGTCCTGTCCCCACATTTAAGTAATTCAGTGAAAACCACATTCCTGTAGTTTATTTATGTGTAAGCTATTGAGAGTTTCACTGAGCTTATGATAGGGCATCTACTCCATCTTCTCCTAGCCACAGGCCTGGGATTATAGGTTGAAGTTATACTGGTTTGACTCATTCTCTGTAAATTTTTGTTGTCTATTAATTTCTTTGATTTATGTGCTCACCAAAACTTTTTGATCATTTATTCCAGCTTTTTTTTTTCCTCCCCAGGATCAAGTGTTTGACTAATGGTTCAAATGCATCTGTATCAATATTTTAGTTCAGATCAAGAGTGCATTTCTGAACTAAGTCTGCAGCTACCTAAATTGTTGCTGTGTGGCGCTATTTGACCGAGCAGACAGAGGGCAGAGTCCCCAGGCCCTTCCCATCTCCCTGTTTTTAACCCTGGGAGCATTTTATGCTTTCTGGTCTCATTAACTCTGCCTGGTTCAGAGGGTTCATCAGCTGCCTGCTCCAGTATCCAAGGATGAAACTCAGCTCTGAGCACACATTACTCAGCTAAACACATCCCAGCTCCTTTCTCTGTGTTTGTACTGATGTCTTGCTCCTGGAGGGACTGTGTGGGTCACAGCACTCAGGGAGGTAAGAACATTTGCTATTCTAATAATAGAGACGTGGAGAACAGAACAAAGGACATAATGCTTTCAAAATCTTTGGAACTTGTACCCTGGTTTAGGGCATCATGAAAGTGGTGTGCAGGAGCAGGTTTCCCAGTGTGGAGGAAGGGGTTTCAGCTCCTCCATCACCACCAGCTAGTGCAGCACTCATTCCCACATCCCATGGTGTGGACAAGGTCTTGGAACTGCACAGGTTCCCCTCCCCTTACTAATATCCCCATCCTGTCATTCCCGACTGTCCCTGAACAAGAAGAGCCAAACTGGATCATTTCAAGGAAATGCTGGTATAGAAGTAAAATTAGTGGGAATAAAGCTATTTTAAAAATATGTTCCATGCCATATGACTCTATTGGGAATAGTAAAATCTGTGAGTTTCCTTTCTGGCCACCACTCAGCTACTATAAACTATCAGATTATTGTTTTTCTGAAGAAAGAAGTCCATTCATTCATGTCCATGTGTAAGAGCAAATGGACAAACCCAGAGGTGTTCAGTAGGTGTATGCTGAGCTGTTCATGCTTGGAGGTTGTAACCTAACTACCAGGGAGCACATCATGAAACTTAGCTGACAAATTAGGGAAGTTTTCTGCAATGTGGAGCTGCTATTAACATGTACCACGCATGGCTGGACAAGAAACCTCTCAGTAATGATGGCTGAGGTCTGCTTTCACACCAACACCCTCTGAACTGCCTGGCATGGGATTAGCTGTGTCCTTCCAAATTGCCATTCTCCAGATCTGCTCTGCCCTTTCTGACATCCACACTTTGTATTGTGAAAAGACAGGAAGAGCATGTCACAGCGGTTCTCTGAAGCTCACACTGGAGCCTTGTGGAGTGTGGATAAAAGCCAAATGCATTTAAAAAACAATGGCCAAACTGCTGTTGGCCCAGCTGGGTCTGGGATTTAATTTTGTGTGCGTGCAGTCCAAAAGTAGCAGTGCAGGTGGGCCCAGCTGCAGGGTCATGTCTTGTCCTAGGACATACCTAATTTAATGAATACTATGGAAGCAGGTAAGAAAGCTCAATGGAAGCATGTAGTGGGAAGTGCTGGGGTACCCAGTGTCTGGCTGAACTGGGATATGCTCTTTCGAGGTCTCTCTGCAGTAACAGAAAGTTCAGAATTCCAAATCTCCTTTCCTGAACCATGGATAGCTCCGGTGAAATCCCTGCAGTTACGCTGAAGTCAAACTAGTGTAAAGGAAACAGGGAATGGGCCTGGTAAAACCTGTCAAATTACCCATTCCTGTTATTGGAGGCTTCCTGCAGATCTTGGGCTAACACAGCTTGTCCATACATGAGAGTTAGGTGAATAAATGTTACCATGTTTATAAAAAAGGCCAAGGAAGCATTTAGGGGTCTGAAATTTCTGAAAAGCAGGCAGGAAGGAATATGATTTCTCAGAGTTTATGCTTGAACTGCTGTATTTCTTGGAAATTTCTGCAGAAATTAATTGGAGCAAGCTATTTTGCTGCAGCAGATTGAAATGCATGGTGTTTAATTCAGTGCCTGCTGGATGGACTGTGTTCCTTTTGGCAACCTCATGGACACAGAAGAAATCAGGATTGAAATATGAATATTCAAGAGTAATTTCAAACTTCAGAAGTATTATTATTATTATTATTATTATTATTATTATTATTATTATTACCCAGACTGTTGCACTATTTGACAAATAGTGTAGACATTACCTGTCTGGATATAAAATAATAACTAATTTTTGCAGTAACAACACTGATTTATTTTTACTATAAAAGGATCCAAACACCTTAGTAAATCAAGTTAATGTTGCAGCCATTTACACGTGCACATCATTTTTGATACCATGACTTAGATTCATCCTGAATAAATTCAGGTGTCCAAATGAGCGATGAGCTGGAAGCCTGAATACCTCAGGTTCTTTGTACAGGCAAAGTTTACAGTTCAAATATCCTTCAGAAGGTACCTGTAGAGAACATTTGAAAGCAACTTAACTTTGGATTGCCCTCAGAGAGGGGACATCAGCAGCTTTTCCCAGCTGGAAAATGAGTTTTAACAGTGCTAGGTATCCCCAAATACTCTGCTTTTTCAGATGGCAGGTTAGTTTGTCCTAATTACATGGGCACAGTTAAGCTTTTAGCCCGATCTGCAAGCAGAAAAAGTTTTCTCCTGAATTCAGACTTAAAAATATCTATGTTACCTTGATTGTTTAAAAAAAAATTCTTTAGCAGTGCGATTTAATCTTAATCTTCCGTAAAATCCTCAAAAATTCCATTCTTCTTTAGGGTCTTAGTACAGGAATTATATTTTCTTTCTGTAGTTCATGGCTTTTCACTCTTTTTCTTCCAACTTTTATGTAGCTTCTTACAGTCTTGGGGAATTTCATGGTTCAACATTTTGTGGGTAGTTTTTCTTTTTTCTCTCTCTTTTTTTTTTTACGTAATTCTGTATCTCATGCATGAACAAATTATTTTTTGTAGCCTATTGTTCTTATATATTTTCTCTATCAACCAGCCTGTGGTATTCTAAATCAACCCCAAAGAATTCTGCTAAAGAATTTTTGTAACAGCCAGTGAAGCAAAAGACCAAAAATCCTGCCTGGTTTTCCTTCTCAAAATGAAACTATTAAGAACTAGTGGAGGAAATGGAGTTCTTTAAATAGAAACTGAGAGAGGAACCGATATTTATTGTCACACAAGTGAAAGATTTCTGTGAGAAAAAAATCTTTGTCGTGTCAATGGCTTCTTTTGGACAAGTTACAAGCATGAGTTACATCATGGCATGTTCAGGCCAGCTGTTAGAAATGCTAAAGGTGAAGACATCAAGGGATGTGGAAATATTAAAAAAGAGAAAATTCAATGTAACAAAATCTTAGATTTAGAGAAAGTGAACCTCTTACCTATTTATAAAATTTCTGTGTAAGTTGATGTTATGCACTAACATTCCCTCAAATATTTCACTCACTCACAGTCCCATATCACAGCTGCAAGCCCCATGTGTGTCTCTGCAGCAAGGATCACTTGTGTACAACACAGATAGCAATGGACAGTCTGTCGTGTGCTCATCATTTCTGTGTTCCATCATTTCATTGTTCCTGGTTGACAACAATTGGGTTTTTGATGGATCTGTGGAAACCTTTAGGAGTCGGTGTTTGTTATAGGGCAGTCTGTTGTTTAGGGTTCCTGCTTACTTCAGCCTCCATAAACCTTTGGAAAAGTTGCTGATTTTGCCCATTTTAATTTGTTTACTTGAAATTTATATCTGTTTTTCCAACAGGCTAATGGGGGAACAAAAGGCTGCAGCCTTGTTGCCATCCTGTTGTGAGGATGCTGGAGCATCTTGTGCTGTGAAGTCATCTTGTCCTGTGGGCTTCAGTGCAGGCTTTTTGGGCTTGCCCTAGATATCACATGACTCGATTTTACTGCTGAGAACAATGTTCTGGGAACAGTGTCAAGGGAATGGTGTTTTCATTACCAGTACAGGCTATTCTTTTACCCTTTGTTCTGCTTTCTCATCTGCTGCTTTCACGTACATGTGTTTCCATTCATCCTGTGTTCATAACACTCTTAATGTATTTCCTACAAATCTCTGCCACTTTAGCAGCCAGATCACTCATTTTATCTGTGCACTGGGTCATTAAACTGGCTGAGTGCATAAACATCCTCAATCTGCTGCAGCAGTTTGCCCACAATATATGTCAAAACTATTTATGAAATGCATGTTTATTTTACATATTAACAAATTCCTTCACTTGAAGCACAGGAATGTGTATATAGTGCCTCCTTTTTGCCTGACACTGAACATCCCTGGCTGCTGCTAATGGTTTTGGTCTGCCAAGTGCAAAGCTTTGTGTGTTGCCCCTCAGTAGGAGAGAGATCCACAATTTGAAATTGTGGCCTAATCACAACAGAGCTTTATTTCTGCCTAGTCTAGAACAATTTATAGCTCTGTCTGTCTAAAGCAGTAGGTTTAATTATAGATTCACACAGCTCATAGTCTGCTATGCCTTCTGAAACTGCTGCTGTAGCACAGCCTGGTGTAACCCTGAGCAACTCAGAATTAGCAACCCAAAGGAGTGTTCACATGTCATTTTGGCAGCTGGTGGGACCAGTACTATCCAGTGCCATTATTATAGCAGCATGAGCACCATGTGACACAGCAACAAATGATAATCAACTGAGAGAATCATCATCAGAGGTGCAATGAATAACCTTTCTTACTGTGACAGTGATGTCAAACTGTGTCCACAGAGAACTCAGCAAAATCACTTTTTTTACTGTATACAAGATTTCCAGACAGTTATCTAAGACTGTTGCACAGGGAATAGCTTCTGCTGTTGCCATTATGCTATTACTGCTTGCAGTTTCTAATCACTATATTTTTCGCTTCTTCTATGGCTACGTTAAGTCAGAATTCCTGTTCTTACAGGTCTGGAGCAGTGGTGGTTTCCCTTTAAGTGAGATGAATCCCTTGTGCATGCATGTTACTCCTCTGCTTTTCAAAGTGAACACCCTCCCTGTGCCTAGGCCTCGAGCTGGACGGGGAGCTAAGTGCAGAGCTGTTGTTTGGGCCGGCTCCTGTGTCCAGGCTCACGGCTGGCCGTGACCCACAGAGCAGGCCGAGCAGAAATCTGTAGGCTTGGATAAATAATCCTCTTTGTAATTTCTCTATGAGCATGTGAATTGCAGAAGGCTGTACAAAAGATCAGGAAGAGATCAGGGGCTCCTGATCCCACCTTGGTGATTCAGGCTGTTGGGAAATCTACTTCCCATTCCCTGTGGCTTGCGCAATGGGTGGTGGAGCCAGAGAGTTCCCGGAGCTCTTGAGCCCCCGGGGCCTGGCTGTCTTCTCAGATATTTTGTGTCACATTTCCTTAGGCTCACTTGCCTCAACGCAGCCGCTGAGAGCATTGCAGAGCTCAGGTCTGCACCTACAATCTTCCTGTGTCACTGCCATGGAGAGTTTTGGAAGATGCTTTTCTTGCAGTCCAACTCAGCAGCCAGCAAATGCTCATTTTGGACTACCCAGACACCACATCTCACTTGTAATTGCTGCTGGGAAAGCAAGTAATTGAATTTGTATTTGTAGAGGCCATAGGACATCTGTGATAAATTCTTACTTTTCATTAAATTATCCCTACCCAAAAGTAGTACTGTGCTGATTGTAGAGTAAGTAATTGGATTAATACTTTAATGAAGACACTGAACATGCAAAATAGCTGTACTATAAAATGATTTTATAGTTGGTTTTGGTTTTAAGCCGTTTCAGTCATGCAGTTTTGATTGATTTCGCTCTGATTTATGGTGATCAGCTTCAGTCGTGCCATTTTGATCGAAGTGCCTCCTGAGGAGAAACAGGGACCTGAGGTGACCATTCGGGCCAAGAGGTGACTAAAATGACACTGAGTAACTCATGTACCCTGGACGTTTTCCTTGCTACGTCTTGCAAAAGAGTGAGACACAGAAAGCTCTACTTTTTAGAGACAGACATTATCTAGTAATTTTATCATCTTCCATATTATGACACCCTTATCCTTGCCTTTGCAAGTTTTTTGTCATTTTTTCAAAATGAAACCAGTCCAGGAAATTTTGGTAATGAGGGACTCAAATCTCAATTTGTACTACTATGTAACCTCAAATCGTACTCTGAACCACAATCAGACAGCACACCTCTGCCTTGTCTCTAAGGAAAGGACTCCTGGAAAACTTCACTAACTACTGACAGCAGAGCTCTTGCAAAGACCTGTGCTGTGAATGGTGCCAATCAGATCTCGTACCTGTTAGAGTGTTTGAAATGCATGACATTTCCTTTAGCCCTCACCAACTGTGCAAACTACCTAAAGTGTGTATCTTTCACATGGAACTATTTTTCTGAGGCTGGCTTAGTTGTACTGAGGCAGAAAGTGCAGGTAGCTTCAAGGGGATGCAGTTCTGGGGCCAGAGCTCCTCGTGGCACTGACCACAGCCACACTGAACACAAGCACACAACTCCATCAATTATGTCTGTCTCCTGCTTAAATTTCAGGCTGATTTGCCTCCTGTGTGTGTTCCCATTTCCCCATATCAAGTATTCCACAAGCTCCAGCCAGTAACTTTCTGTCTTTACTGATGTGCTCAGGGGAATGATACCTGTTGGTCTGAAAGCAAGAGGTTTTAGTAGGGAGGAGGAACTTCCCCCTGTGTCACTCTTCTCACAGCTCCATATGTAGATAAAGATGCCTGGATACTGGTGAACCTTGTTCAGATACCAGAGCTGAATGCTTAAACTGAGGGTGAAAAGGAGGTTGTTTCAAAATTGTAGTGGCACTTCTACTGGTGAAACCTGATATCAAAACACAGAATGGTTTGATAAGAGAACTATTCTGCCCTTGTAAATTTTCTTGGTGAAAGCTGAAACGCATATTTGCAGGAGAGAAAGCTTTTTAAACAAGAATCTTGGTTTTTACTGTTCAAATTGAGTCCACAAAGTGGTAAATTATCCACTAGAAAATAGCATTTCTGCTTATTTATCAGGCTCCCACTTCATTGGGTTCCCTAGGCATAATAAAATGTTAAATACCTTGAATAACTGCATTGCTCCATATTTTCCCCATCTTCTATTACTTCAGGAATATCTCTCTTTTTAGCTCTAGAAGTTTCCTCAGGAGTTCAGGAATCTGCATCACCTCCCAGCTTCAGTAGGAACACTGTTAGCATTACTTCTTAAGAAGACAAGTTAAAATTTTCAAAATATGGAGCCTTGGACTTTGTATTTTGAAAATGCTGAAACAAATGTCACAGGAAAAAGAAAGATAAATTTTTCACACATAAGAGTTTTCACAATGTTATTGTAATTGTCATCTCTACAAATACAAGGTACTATGGACTCTAAAAACATCAAAAAAAATAAGATTTTCCAGTTTCTTCCTCTGTCTTTTGCTTCTAAAAAGAGGGAGGAAATAAAGGAGGGAGAAATAAGTAGAAATAAGAACAATTACTGTATTTTTATAAGTAAAAAGTAAATACACAACAGAAATACTCCTAATTTCTTTTTTTTAACGAGTAAGACAGAGTAACAAAAGCTTTTCAAGATAAAAGTCCAATCAATTCTGCTAGTTGTGGTTTTCCTATCAACTAGCATTGAACCAGTTTAATTAAACACAGTGACATGGGCTGAGAGGTGATTTAACCAAATACCCAGTTCAGATGAAGTCACCTACAAAGAGTCTGCTCAATGAAGGTAAGAAGGATGTGCAGCTGTATTTTCCCTGAAAGGCACAAATACTCCCAGAGGCATCCTCTAAAGCATCTCTCCTCTCTTTTCCCCTCATTTCTCACAGTTTCTTTCTCAGTTCTGTGGAACAACATGAATCACAACAGCATTAGCTACTTTTTTCCAACAACATAGTATTGCCATAGCAACAGATAAAGTGAGTTTGTTGTGTTTTTTTAGTCTAAATAAAAGAGTTCACATGCACATCAGCTGCTCAGCTGATGAAATGAGTATTGGGCATATGAACTTGTATTTCCGTGTAGAATTTTCTGAAGAGAGAAATGGGAGTTTGACCTCCTGAAGATATCATTTAATCTGTTCAGGCACAACATGTCATATGTCTATGATTCTTACCACTAGTGGCTGTTGCCTTATGGTTGAAATTTAAAGCCAGTTGTGTTCAACTTCTCTCAGACATCCCTCAGCCCCATCTTGCAGTCAGTTGCTGCAAGTTGGCTCACAGAATCTGTCTTATTGTAGATAAAACCTTGTAATTTGAAGCAACTGCTGGATGATGATGATGCATCTGCAGACCAGATTTGGGTCTGGATTGTACAGATGGGGTTAATTTTTAATAGCAGCTGGAGTGAGAATGCTTAACACGGTACAGCACTGCACACAGACCAGCAGGGTCTTCCTGAGATAACTGGGAGTTCATCAGAATAGCTGAGTGCAGTCCATTTACATACCAATTCACAAAGTAAAGATTTGGCTAGGGTGTTTTTGGTCATACTATTTTGATGGTGTCCCCATTGCCTCAGTGTGCCAGCATTTCATATGCAAAAGAACCCACTGGGCCACTTGAAATGAGATGATGCTGCACTTGACTGCTACAGGGACAAGATGTAAAACAGAGAGTGAACAATGATGAAAGTCTGTTTCATTCCCTTTTACATTCCTCAGACCTTTTGCTTTATTACAGCAAATTTGATGTAAATGTCCCCCTGAAGTCACATGAATGAATCTTAGGCTGTCTGCCAAGAGTCTGCCTGCAATCATTGTGCACTTCAGAGAGGTGTTTGGCTACTGCTGTTCCCCAGGAACTGCTGTTTTCAGCACAAAGGCTGTTCAACTTTCTGTAATTTCTGTACCATATGGTATTGTGGTTGTCTTGGACCTGCACCAATTGTGTTATAAGAATTTATCCCAGTTTTTCTTTACTTACTGACCATGCTGTCAGGCTGGTGTCACAGGCCTGTGATGAAGTATTACAGAATACCTTAGATATACCTTCCCCAGGAGCTTCAGAAAGTGTTTTGGGCAAATCTGTGGCTGCAACATTCCTTGTGACATAAAGTTTCTGCAGTATGCTGATTCCTGGATAATTTAGGGAGTTTTAATTTGTTTTCAAATTTGTTTTCTGCTAAGACACTGCCTTCCACTGCTGGGCCATTGACATGTCCTACTGCAAAGAAATAGAGTAATTTTAACTTAATCTCGATATTTTGATTATTTTTTCTCCCAGTTTTAATCCATGTAAAGTGAGATTTAATAAAATTCTGTGTGCTATAAAATGGGCTTTAGATTTACATTACCATTCCCTGATTTCCAGCAAGGGTAGCAGATGACATCAGGTAGAAGAGAATGAGAAAATATCTGAGATCCAGAATATCAGTATTTTGTGCTAAAAACAGGGGTAGCAAATAACACAAAGGACAGGGCAGAGTGTATTGAATCCTCAACTACTGCACTTAATCTGCAGCAGTTGAATTACCTGGATGACATATCATTAACTGAAATACAACAAAGTGTCATCACGATGATTTTAAATGTATTTGGGGTTTGTCCTTTTTATGGAAATGAATTTGAACAGAAATTCTTTTCTGTTCCCAGAAGTCTGAACAGAGATTTGTTAAGAAGCTTCCAGCTTACAGATATGCAGCTTCAGAGACTGGAGGATGAGGATTTAGATAAAAGGCAGATGTGGGACCCTTTACGGTTGAATGTTTCTCTGAAAGCAAGGCACTGCACTACGTATCTTGCCTGCAAAAAAAGATAAGAATCTTCTTGAGGATTAAATGCATCCTCTTAAGGTAGTGGATTTTTAAAGAATGTATTCTGTTTGGAACAAATAACAGAAAAAAACCCTACAACAAAACCCAACAAAACAACTATATTTTGTATGCAACAGATGTCAGACTTCAGGGTTAGTATAGGCAAATGAATTTCATCTTTTCCTATCAAAGAGATTTCTAACAGTTTTGATGATTTGTTTTTTCTTATGCTATACATTTTTTCCCAGCATAGAATGTGGCAGGTCTCAATTAGGAAAACTTATGGAATTACAATCATAGATGGAAAGGCATGTGAGAGACATTCTGTGTGGGTTCTACCAGGTGTAGTTAAAATGGTAGGGATTGCCTTTACAAGACACTTGTCATGGTTATTGCCCTTTTAAAATAGACATGCAAAAAATATATCAGGCTGAAAATTTATTTCCATACCTCAAAGAAGAAAAAAAGAAAAATATACAGGTAAAGTTTTCAAAACTTTAACCATATAGACACTGTCATTGTCCAGGGGATCAGATAGTCATATCCAGGGTGGAGTTAGTTCCCACTATCTTCTATATCTGGTTTAGAATGAAAAGAATAATCATCTGAAAATGTATTTTCTCTCTAAATGCTATATAGGGAGCCTAGTAGAAAGCAGACACATAACCAATCAAGCATCTGCCATTTAATCCTGGGTGAGGCAAGTTCTGTGTTTAGTATCTAATGCCCTTTTCAGGCATTCAGTCTGAAATTAAACACCTAAAATTTTTATTTCTGACTACTACATCTCTAAAAGCCAGCATTTGTAAATGGGACTGAACAATGTAGGTGCCTTGTTGAGTTTAATGGCAGAAAATGAACCCGATCCCACATTAGTTCTGTTTTGGTTGCAGAGGGTTTAAAATTTGACTGGTAGGTTTACTGGGTTAGAAATAATGAAGATTTTCTGGGCAATGCAAAAGAATGGTCTGAGTTGTCCCGTGTCAGCCTGGAGGACTGAAATCCAGTGTAGCACAGAGAAGGGAGTGCCCATCCCTGGAGGTGTCCAAGGAACAGCTGGATGTGGCTGGCAATCCGTGTTCTGGGCTGGGTGACAAGGTAGGGATTGGTCACAGGTTGGACTTGATGACCCTGGAGGTATTTTCCAACCTTAATGATTCCGTGATTATTTAAAAACAAAAAGAATCCCTTTTCCCCAGTTCCTCAAACACAGACATACATGTAAAGTCTACCATATCATAGTAATTTATAGTACAAGTGGGTCTATGGGAGTACAAAAGGTTTACTTTATGATATTTATGATGCAACTTCTCTACTCTCAGAGGATGTAGGGATCTTGCATTACCCTTGACAGCCTTGAAAAGCCCTTCAATAGGAAAGGAATATCTCTCAGACTTTGTGGGGTTTTTGAAGGAAAAAAAAGGAGTGCAATGCAAATTATATGTGTTTGGTTTTATGGTTTTTTGTGGGTTTTTTTTTTTTTGTTTTTGGTTTGTTTTTTTTTTTTGTTTTTTGTTTTGTTTTGTTTTTTTGTAAAACAGCCTTTGTCAAACAGAACAAGTAAACCTGGAGATCTGAAAACTTGTATTGTGTGCAGGATCTAACTTTTGCCAAGATCAAGAGCTACCAAGGGAAATGGCAGCATCCTATTTGGTGCCTCTGACTCCACCACGGTGCCGCTGTCCCTCAAAGGTCAGAAGCTTTGTAAATCCCTGTTCAAGGCCTGTGGCTTTCTACACCTTTTATAGAGATGAACTCTGAGGTCTGGGGTTTTCGCATCCTTCTCCATATAGAGTTGTTCGCTACTTAGATTGCTCTGTTGAAATTTTGCTGTATATATTTTCCACAACACTTTTCCCCATAGAAACCAGGCATGATAACTTTTTAAAAAAAGCTGTGGAAAATATTTCAAATAATACTAAGCTTCTACTGCTTTCCCCCTCCAAGCTTAACAACACTGAATATTTTAAACAGACAGAGAATTTATCCAAAGAACAGACGGTGTTTTCTATAATATTTTTAAAAATTTAAATTAAAAATTAAGTCTTTGCTACTTCATTACGATTTTCGTGTTAGATCTATTAATTTTTCTTTAGATAAAATGAGCAATGTGTAATTAAAAGAAATACAGCAAACTTTTTTTTTAAGTAGGGTTGTAAGTGTAAGTAAAATTAATCTTTAAAGCTGTGTCAGTCTGATCTTTTTATATCGTGGCACAAGTTCTGACACAGCACTGTGGGGATTCTGTCACTGTGACAAATTTAGAAGCAAAATAAAAACTTGATAGGTTATAACTTATATAATAGACTCTGAATATGTTTTTGTTTTTCTGTTAGCATAAAGCCCTGGTGTAAATTATGCAAGTTGGTTTAAAATCAGTCAAGGAATTTATCCAGTTCAGCACAATGAGAGGTTTTCTCCAAAACAGCTACTTCAGCGTGAACCTGCACAAGTGGATGAAATGATGGTAATTTCAGCTCTTCGCCTAAGAAATGGTAAAGACAAGGAGCCTGCAGGCATCTCCCTGAGTTTGGCTAGTAAGTGGAAACTCGTTATGATCCAGTGCTTTGATTGCCATAAATGCCGTAGAGGAAGACCTATGGATTGGCCCACAATATGGGAAACAGCAGAGAGAGCTGCTGGCAGCTGAAGCCAGAACAGCTTGTTGTGTGAACAGAGTGCAGCCACCCTTCCTTTCCTGGCTAGTGAGTTAAATTAACCAAGACAACTCAGGTGGAGAGTGCTCAGACCTGTGGCAAATAAATCCTCACTGCAGCGCCTGTCGGGTAATTGTCTCACATCGGTGAGTCCTTATTTATGAAAACCTCTTCCCACACGTGCTATTCCTCCACCATTTTGGTTCTTCTCCGTTCAGCTGGTCAAGCTGATGGAAGCCCACCAGGGTGTGCAAATCAGTGCCAGCCGGGCCGCGGATTTCACAGAACGAAGGAGCCAAAACTCAGCGGTTTTGTTAAGATCCGCTTAGAACACTTCGCGTTCTGCCTCTCGCTCCCCAAAGCCATCCGGCGAAGCAGCTGCTGCCTTCAAGCGGCCCATCCGCCATGGTCAGGCACTGCCCTCGCTCCGGGGCCGCGGAGCCACCAGCCCGCGGAGGGACCCCCGCCGCCGGTGAGTGCCGCGGGGAGCGGCGGGCGCGGGCGTGGCGCATCCTTCCTCGCATTCCTCCCCGCATCCTTCCTCGCATTCCTCCCCGCATCCTTCCCCGCATCCTTCCTCGCATTCCTCCCCGCATCCTTCCCCGCATCCATCTCTCGCCGCAGTGCCGCCTCCCTCCCCGTATTCGCTGCCAGGGCGACAGTCCCGGTGCTGGCGGTACCGTGCCCGGTTCGGTCCCGCACCGCTGGCACCTCTGCAGCTGAATCACCCCCGGCTTGGGGAGATGTCGGTACCAGATCTCGTCTTCTGGAGGCTGACTGGGAAAACTGGTGTCGTGCTTGACGTGGGGATACCTGAGGACCGGCCTGTGATTGTTTCCATTCATTTAAATGTCCAAACATTCCCTGAAACATTTTGAATTCCTGTAATTACCATTTTCCCCCCTCCTTCCCCCCTCCTTCCCCCTGACAAATCAAAAAGCCCTGGTACAAAATGCCAGATCAGTGCTGACTGTTCTGACGTTTCAGAGCTTTTCATTTTAAATCCTTTTAAAATGCATTTCAAAATACTTTAGCTTGTCATGTAGGGAAATGAAAGTGCCCCATTTAGAAAGAGCAAAATGAAACATGCTGGCTGATTCCATGTTCATTTTGTCTTATTTTTTTCCCTCCTGTTTAAACAATTTTGTAGAAAAGACAGAACTGAATAACAGTGAACTAAATATTCATGTTTTGGTGAAGAAAATCGTGACCATAAATGTTATTCACTTCTGTCAGAAATTAAATGTATCTTCAAAAATATTACATGATACTGCTATTTCAGATTATTAGATGGGTTTAAAACTTTTTTATTTATTTAAAAATCGTCTTTAACAAACATAGATATGTAGTAGAACTCAGAGACTTCCAGTTCGTAATCTTTTTTTCTAAAGCATTTCATACATGAAAAAGGAAGAAATAAAAGGAAAAAAAAGTAAACACAAGTCAGAGATTTCACATGGCTTGGAGGACTGTTGAGGTCTGTCTAAGTGTCAAGCTGTGTTGATATTTCAAATCAATGGGAGCTAACAAAAGGTACTAATTAATACTAACCTCTAGCTCTGAGGTTTCTGATTCCTTATCTCTACAACAGTCATGTTTGAAACATCAGAGAAAAAGGATCAGTCTGGGTTTGCCAAGGTTTTGATAAATCCTGCAGTGTTTGGCCTCAGCTGTCCAAGTCCATTCTCAGCTCAGCATTCTCTGTAACCCACTCTTGGAAACGTGGACCTCCATCCCTTGGAAGCCATTTGCTCTCTAATTATCTAGATTATCCCTGGATTCTGCAAGGTCTAAGCAGAATTCTGTCCCAGGGGCCTCCAGCTCTAGCCCCGAATGACTGAACAGGAGTTGGTCTGGATGATCCTTGCGTGTCCCTTCCAGCTCAGGCTATTCTGCGATTCCAAGGGCTGTACCCAAAGCCCCCCTGCGCTGCCACATGTCCGGTGCTGCACCACAAGTCCCAGATCTTTGCGATTTGTGGCCTCAAGCTGTAAGGCTTGGGTGAAACTGTCACGGTGGAAAAATCTGCATCTTGGTTCATCTCTGATGGCGCTGCGAGCCAAGGAGCAAACAAACCAACCGACCACATGTGGGCTCTCTTGGGACTTTGTTACCTCTAAGTAAACATTTACAATGGATTTTGCAACTGAAAAATGTTATCCCACGTAAATAAGGGCGAGTGTATTGAAAACGATATTCCTGGTATGAGCATCAAATTAGTTTGGAATTTTATTTCAAGTATTAGAAAAGCCATTTCACAAGAAGCAGACCTGTGTGATCAAAAAGCAAGATTTGGTCTGTATTTTGTAGAGCTGGAGGGACTTAGGTAAGTGAGTAAAGTAAAATATCTGAGTAGACTTTTCTGCTTAACGTGATGGAAGACATGCAAAATTATGTTGTCAAATTCAAACTATCCAAGATTAATTACAAAGGAATCAAAAGCTGAATCTCTGCAAAAAGTTAGACTACCTTGTCTAAATCAATTACTTCAGAATAGCCATCTGCTAATAGTCAATGTGCTGCAATGCAGCTTCTTGGAATCTTCCTGCTCCAGAGAGAGAAGAATGAAAATAAAAGCAAGCAGAAGAAATCCCAGGGGATTGTAACTTCAGGAGGCGAAAAATTGATGCTTTTTGCTTGCCTGTCTCTTCCCAGTTTCCTGCCCCCTTCAGCGTATGAGAAAGGCAAGAAGAGTTTGTGCACTTTGGAAACTCGATAGGAGGCAGCAGCTGATCTTCCCATCACCAGCCTAAAAATAATCCACTCCAGGGTTTGGAGCGGCTTCACTAAGTGGAGGAAAATCCTGCCATCGGGATGGTATTGATCACATAGCACAACCGAGTGACACTTTGGGTTGGTATTTTGGGGTTGTGTTTACAAAGGTAAGCTGCAGAGTTTGATCTAACATTCAGCAACCAAACGGGGCATGCGATGACCCTCCCCCCATTATCTCCCACTAACCACCTCCTCCTCCTTCCCTTTATATCTGTGGCACAGGGCTGCTCCTCGTTCTTTCCTGGGATTACAACTCCAATCTCTTTTTCCTTTTCCATCTGCGGGCGTTCTCAGCCTTTACCGTCCCCTCCTGCTGATGTTTTCTTTGCTGCTGTTCACAGGGTTACGTTTCTTTTTTTAAACTGTCCTGTCTTGGCAATGTGAAGTCGAAGGTTTTACAGCAGGCAGCATAGCACGCTGGTGTTGAGGATCGCATTGTGTGGAGAAGCTTTCTAAAAAAAGAAAGAAAAAAAAAAAAAGCGATGCGTTCAGATGTGTGAGACCACTGCAGACGTTTGTGTGAAATCCTCTGCAGTGCCAATAGCCTGTTTAGCACCACTGCCGTTGTGGTTTTCCCTGTGTTTGGAGCCCGATCCAGAAGGCTCCCGAAGTCAATGAGATTCTTTGCATTGACTTCAGCACGGTTTGGATCAGGCTGTGGCACAGGGCAGTTAGCGCTGCGAATGCTGACAGGCACAGAGGTAATTAATTCATCATCCCGAGGCCCTGGGGAGCTGCGACAGCGCTTAGCAAGGGAGAGGGGTCTGTGGAGCGCAGGTGGTCACAGCTTAAATAAGGAATAAAAGGGAAGTTGTATTTTGTATCGGGTCATTTTTGATAAAATAGATTTTAAAGGGACAGTGCTTTCTGCCGTTACCTCAGCAGCACTCCCTGCAGGACTACAAATCACATAGGTTGGGTTAGAGTGCTTTTAGGAAGGTAAGAAGAGCAAACTAGAAGGGTTAAACCTAGAAAGGAAAAAGATTCAGTGCACTAACCTAAAATCTGTGGAAAAACCTCAGAGTTAGGCCTTCCATTCAAAGCTATTAAGTAACAGTTTGTCCTTAGTTAAAATTCACTACAGGAAATTCCAGAAGGAAAGACAAAATTTACTTTGTGATTTATCCAGATGATAAGAACTAAGTACTTTTGTAAAACTCTGAGTATTTTCTTCACCCTGCACCTATATGCATACCCATATGTATATACATGCATGTTTATATGTATATACGGGCATATAATGCACATTATATGTAAGACCAAAATGAAATTTGATCTGAACTGAGACACAAATATGCTCTGTAAACAGATATATTTTAATTAGGAAGTGCAACTATCAACTTTTTTTTTTAAGTATGGACAACAGAACTACTGCAATAAATGTTTTCAAAATATTCTTATTCCCCCAAACAAGCTCCACCTGAGGAGTGAACTTATACTCTTTTTTTTGTAGTCATAAGTACCTTGCAGAGCATGACGATCAGAGTGATAATTCAGGTAAGATGAAACTCTTGAATATGAAGACTTTTAAGTCCACTTTAAAAGACCCTTAAGGTAGTTAAAATGTCTTTAGTTAGGATTCTTATAATTTTGTACTTGGTGAGGATGTTCTCATAATTTAAATGGAAATTTAGATTATCTACCATTTTTCCATTGTCTTCTTCAGAATTGCTTATGGAAAATATATCTCATGAACTGGCTTAGTGCCCTGAGAATCCTCATTTATGCTAGTTAAAATGAGATTTGTGAGAGTTTAGGTTCAACGTTTTGTCATTTCCATGTTTACGACTTTGGCCTGTTTTCTTTCTTTCCAAAACTTCTCCCCTGTTCACAGTGAATATTTGTTCATTAATCACTTTTGTTCTGTTTTCTGTTTATTCTCTTATGACTGTGTCTGTCCACCTTAGCCTAAAACCAGGAAGTCTCAACTTGCCAGTAATGGGGATCCTAGCATAAAAATTTTAATGCTTAAAGGACATGAGGGGTTTTTTTAGCTATTTCATTGAAGGGTGGACTGCTGTTCAGATAGTTCACATCCTCATTAAAGTAAACCAACAGGGAATCAGATTCCCAAATGATGTAAAGGAGAGCTGAAACTTGCCTTCCACTGGTACCAACATGGGCCCATCCTCCTGATTGTTCTTTCCATTCTCCTCGTCTGTGAAGTTTGGCTGGTGGCTTTAGCTCATACTGACTATTCAGCACAGGCCATCCTCAAAGGGAGAAGGAAAAAACCACCTCTGAGAATCTCTGATGAGTTGTAGAGTTCATAAAGACAGAAGTTCAAGCGAGTAATTTGGCAGTAACTTAGAAAGACAAAGGCTTTCCAGCCTACAAGTGTTAAAACAAAAAATTACCTGGCACTTGGCACTCCTGCTGGGTTGCCGAATGTAGCTGGTGTCCTCAGATAGCACATGCTTGTTATCAGGTGATCTTTGTCCCGTTGCTACATTTCCATGTCTGAAATGGTAGGTTAAACCTAGCACGCTTCGCAACGTCATAATATTCCTGCTATAATTAGCAGTGAAGAAAACTGTGATGTTGCAATTACCCCAGCATAACTTGTTGGACTACTGTATTCAACAGCAAGTGAAACTTCTCTGGGGAAGCCATTTTTTGTAATGACTATGAATAACGTTGTCTTTTTAAATGAGTTTATGAGCACCTCACCAGTTATTCTGAATGGCTGCTACGAACTGATGAGAAGTAGTGGTTCATAACTGCAGATGATCAACAAGTTATCAAAATAACTTTCCACCCCTTCATCTGTTTTCTCTCTGAACATTCAATTTTAGGTTACACAATTTCTTTTTTCAATGTGGCAGTTAGACTGCTCCTACTTTGTTCAGACATTGCTGTTTGCCAGTCAAAGCCATCTTCCTGCAGAGAAGCTTTCAGCTCCAAAGGTTCCAACCTGAGCATGAGCTTAGAGAAAAGGTCAGTCCATATGAGAAGAAGAGGCCTTTGCTTTCCAGAGCCTCTCCCTTCCTTGAGGACCCACAGATAAAGTTTTGCTAAGAGGCTGGTGGACATGTCTCCACTGTTACGTCCTTGAGACAGTCCTGCATGAGCCAGCTTGGGAACTGAAGTAGGGCAACAGCATCAGTTCGGCTCTGATGTCGAGCTTGATGTGAGCAGGGCTTCTTATCTTGGGAACAGCACCACAGTGATCAGGACTGTGAGACTGAACCATGTTTGTGTGGCACTCTGCTGGACTGTGAGGCCATGGCAAGGCAGGCAGACTGCTGAGGGTGATAAACCCACCTGGCTTTGCTGCTTAATTCACCTATGTACCCTTCCAGGCAGTGCTGTTTCCAGTGCTCCCAAGGAAGGGTCTTGGCAAGTGTAGGAGGGCAGCTGCTGCTGTGGAATGCAATAACCTCTCTGAGTTGAAGCATTAAAGGCTTTAATCTCTTCCATCCCTGTTACAAGAGAAATCTCTTCAAATTTCTCCTCCTGTGGCTCTGCAGTCCAGTTTTACCTCTTTGATCTCTCCCCACATACTTACTGTGGCCTAAAAAGTCTGTCTCCTCATCTTTGGGAAGGAGAAAATCACCTTTGGCCACAGGGTGGGAAAACTTAAGTGAGCTCTGTATTCTGATTTGCTTAAGTCTAATCCAAAGACCTTTAGCATTACAGGTTTTGCTGTTCTGTGTGATCAGAATTCTGTCTTTTTTTGTGTGTGAGAAAAACAGAGTAAGTATTCTGTGTATTTGGTTATGTACTTGCATAAAGCTCAGCATGGAGAGAAACAAACATCACTTCCTCACATGGGCAAGATACCTCTTTTTTCCTCTCTACAGATGTAGTTCTGACTGAAGCCCAGCATTTGCTTACTAGAAGAGTAAAAGCCAAGGGAAGAATAGTTTAAGAGTTTAATTTTTATTCAGGAAACCAAATTTGGTCTGTGGTCAGTCATAGAAGTGTTCCATCTTCCTTTCCTGCTGCAGTTTTCAATGAGTTACAACAGTAAGGACAACTGCAATTCTTCAGTTCTTCATCTTTTGGCTTTGTATTGTGGTTGGTTCTTTTTTTGGTTGGTTGGTTTTGGTTTGTTTGGTTTTTTTTTAAATTTATTGTTCCTAATTTTCACATTTTCATTTCGTTTCATGAAATCTTATGATTGTACAGAAAGAAGGGAATGGTGCCTTTTCACTCTTTCATTGGGTAACTGTAATCAAGATCTTCAAACTGTCTTGATTTCCAGGCTCAGTTTTTTGAGTGGAAGCTTTCAAAACTAGGACTCATTAAAAGTCAGTGTATCTGAGGCCTTTTAAAACTCTTTAAAATTCTTAGAATTATTAAAGATCTCTTTAATTTGAAATACTGAAATGCTGTTGAAAAGTGAAACTTTGACTCTTTAATTAGTCGGAACCTTACACTGTTTGCAGCCCTAAAAATGTGTCCTTCTGTAGCTACACTGAACTTTCCAAGCATGGGAACTGAGAGCAGACACAAGAAATTTTGCCATTATATTATCAAAATTTTATTTGAAAAAGACTGAAGGCTGCACTGTTTTCTTGGATGAGAGATTGCATCTGAAAACTTGTCATGTTCCAACTCCTGTTATTTTTAGTGGCACTGCAAAAGCGTTGTTGAAAAATGCCCTGTTCTGTCTAGAGAAATCAAGAATTTGTTCCTCTGCCTTAGGGGCTTTTCTTTCTGTCCTTCTTTGGAGAAGAACACAGCTTTTTAACTTTGAAGCTAATGAAAATGAGCTGGAGGCATGCCCTGATGCTGCAGAAAGTAATGGCTAATTTCAGCTTCAAACCAAAGGGCATTGACTGTAAATGCAAAGCATCCTCCCTTTGATATCAGCTAAACTTCATCCAGTATACTTCTCTTATCTAGGGGACTTGAGCCAAGAGGCAGGAACTACATTACACGCTTTATTCCAGGGGGTGATGGTTCTGTGCGTGTCTCCACTTCCAGAGTCTCCTCTGTATCTAAGTTTTCCAAAACACAGAGCAAGGTCCAGTGGTTTGAATCACAAAACTATGGAGGGTGTTTGGGATCTGCCTTCAGAAGCAGAAATGGATGGGAAGGGAGGGGTGGAGTGGTTCCTGTCTCCCCAAAGGCACACTGGAGATGACATTTCTCAGAGCTCTCAGGTAGCGCAGGGTGTTTTCATATGCCATTCTTGAAGATCCAGAGAACTGCCAGCAGCAGAAGGTGTTATAAAATTTGGGATATGCCAACAGATGCAGAACATGAGTCCTCCACTTCCAGCCACAGCTCAGCTCATTCCCAGCGTAGTGGAAATGGAAGAATGGGTGGAAGAAAGGATCACTGGACTGTTAATGCTTCCACAGTTCTTATCTCCTCTATTCCCTATCAGTGCCATACTGTACTGGATGTGTGTCCTGAGCTGAGTGTTGCTAAACAGGGAAGTTGTACATTTTATGATTTGGCATTTTATGGGGCCAAAGCTGCATTGGGGCAGCGCAGCATCAGGACACTGATCAGAATATTTTGATAGATTTAAGCCTGTGGAAATTTAATGAACATGGTCACTGGATAAACTGATCCATGAAGAAGTATTCTGATAAAAGTCTTCATTTGCCAATGTAATTTTTATTTTCTGGAATTTTTACAAACTAACCAACCTAGGCTTGATTTTCTCTCTCTTTTTAAGAGAAGGCAATTAAATTCTACTTCTCTTTTTTTTTTTTTTTTTTTTTTTAATGAACGGAAGTATTGTCAATAGTCTGCCCTTACCTTCTCTTGAAAAGATCACCAGTGTGATGGGCACTGTCTCTAGGTAACAGGAGTAACTAATAGGACCAGGTTCTTTTCTCAGCCCTGGCAATGTGCGAAGGATGGTTGGTTTTAAGAGTGTTACTGGACATACTCTATCGCAAAAGTAGGCACAGCACAGATTCTTGTGAAGATTCAGATGTGATTCTTCAAAGGTGAATCTTGCACGAGACCTTTTAGTGACTATTGTTTGAGGTGTGATAGGAAACCTCTGCAAACTGATGGTGGTCTCTAGTTAGGAGAAAACGCTCTTCCTGCAGTTCATAGTCCTTCACTTGAACATTTGCTGCCTCTATTCTATTTCCCTTCCAGAAAAATGGGAAAAAACCAACAGTTCCCTTAGCTTCCCTTGGATGTGGTTTTCATCCTTTCTCCCATATTGATTTTTGACTAGAAGCCAAAAGCTACACAGGGAGTCAGTGATTCAGTGCTCATCTGAACCCAGGATTCTCCTGCCTTTCAGTACCACTCCAACCACTAGACCACAACAGCATCTTACACTGCCTCAGAAGAGAGTCATCCTTGTGGGAAAGGGAGGAAAATTCCCAGCAGAACTCCCTTGGACTTCTGACCTTCGATAAAAATAAGGAAACAGCACTTTTGATTTGCAAGAGATTACCATTATCATTATGTTTCCCTTAAAGAAGACATGTCAAGCTTTCACAAATTAAACCCAAACAACCTCTGTGTAGTTTTTTTTTGAAGTTCCTTGTTTGTTTTGCTAATAACTCCTCAATATATTCAGACAGATCGTGCATTAACAGAATGTTTATTTTTTTGTTGCTAGTCTTATGCATTTATGAATGTATTTTGGTATAAAAATAAAATTATAGAACAATAGTGGTCATTTCACTCTGTTCATTATGGAGAATTGGCCAAAATCTCCATAAATTGTGTTACAGCACATGGACTGTTAGCAGATGGTGGTTACTGAAGTTTGAGTCGGTTGACCCTCAGCTTTTGCCTCACAGTGAGTACATGCATGCGAGTTGTGCTTAACTTCTGATAGATCTCAGCCATAAACTGCTGATATATTTGGGAAAGGGACTGCATTTATCACACTCCTTCCAAAGAAACTCCTCTTCACTGATGTGTTTTGATATAGGTTGTGATTTTCAGATCCAAAAAGAACTTGGTTAAAAGCTAACAGGGGGTTTAGCAGAGGATCAAAATTCTTCTTTGAATTCTGTATTTTTGTGGAGATCTGCATGTTTGTTCTGTCTCTAAGGGACTACTTGTGTAGTTTATGCTTACCTTATTATGATTACCTTGTTTAAACAACTTACAGAACCAATCTGAACTATTTGAGGAAAGAAGGAAACCTTTTTCTCCTCATTCAACTGACTTTTTTTTTTTGTTTTTAAACTGCATTCATGCATTTGCTGCATCCCCATCTTGTTATGATTCTGCAAAACCTATTAATGCCAACATTCTTGCAGACAGATGCTTTGCTGAATTAAATGTATTCCTTCTATTTTAGCATGTAAAATTTGAGAAAAAAAAAAAGTGTGGATAAATGAGTTGCCACAACTTATTCTGCAGCGCTATGTCGCTCTGTGTAAGTCTCAGGCAGAGAAATGACCAAGGAAAGACTTTGGTTGCAGTCTTGTTTCATCTTCTTGTAAAGAAGACTGGAAAAATAAATTATGCACAGATTGATTTAAGCCAGAACCTGGCCATGACTCTGAGTCGCTCTATGGCATGCTTGCTCTGCAAGCACGAACACAGGAGCTTATCTTGGTGTACAAAGATAATCTCACAAGAAATCATGGAAGTCAGAAACTGCTGGGATGGGTCTAAATACCTGCTTAAGGGTTTTCAGGAACAAACATAAATGCTGATTTACTGCCTAGGCAATCTTCAGTACCACCTACTTTGGTTAAGAGTTCGTCATTTGTCTGTAATGTCTCATGTGTGTGGCCATTGTTCTATGTGACAGAAGAAATACAAAATACCAGTGAGTGCAAAGCTGCCAGATCACAAATACCAAAGGTTCAGAGCTTGCAATGGGAATGCAGTGCAACATGTTGTTGGAGATATTGCACAAACAGTGTTGGCTCACCAAAGAAACAGCAACACACGGGTCAACTTATGTGCATTTGAGTTTTGTTATGAGAAATGGACATACTTATTTTTCAAACCTTCTGCTTTCTTTATATTCTCACAGAGCTTTTGCAGCATAGTGTTTGTGCCTATAGTGAGCACTAGAAGTTATAGCATAATGTATTTAAAAATAGCACTTATATAATGAATGCAGCTAAATATAAACAATATTATCAAAATAGAAATAATACTAATGTCATATAAACACAGCCTTCTAATGTGCTTGTATTTGACATAGCTCAACATAGTTTTCGAAATACAACTGTGTTGTTCTCTATGGGTTCTTCAATGTGCTTCTTCCCTGTCCCTGTATTATATTCATTTTGTCTTTAGCCAAAGGGAATGCTAGCACTCTTGGTAGTCAACATTTCTCTCATTTCTGTAGTAGCCAGACCCTCTGGAAGAGATGAGACTTGCATTTTGTGGTAATGACAATGCCTCAGCCTACAACATCAGTGCTGGTGTCCTCAGGAATGTCTGCTTTGTGGATGCCCTCAACCTGGTCCCTCATGTCTTCCTACTGTTTATCACCTTCCCAATTTTGTTCATTGGTGAGTTATTCCATGGAGCTCTGCCATCCCACAAACACTCGGGCACTTGTTTAATACTCAGTCATGTTTGCATGGGCTTGATGGAACCATTGGATGCTTTGGATTTATGAATTCTGAGAAAGAAGAGGCAGAGTGGCTTCACCCAGAGGACGTGAGGCCAACCCGCTGAAATGTGGGAATTGTATGTAATTCTTTGTTTTCTATTTTGTATGCTAATTATCAGGACAAATAATTGTTGAACAGAGCATTAAAAGCCAACTGGAGTCCATGGTATAGACTGACTCCAAACCAGAAATTTGTTGATGAGCTATGTTTGTCCAGACGTGTGGGCAAAGAAAAAATAAAAAGCAGCTTGAGAGAGACAAAGACAGGAGCAAGGTCAAAGAAAACCACATTAGATTAGGAAAGCCTTACAGAACTATAGAAAATGCTTGAGATAGCTATGGAGAAGAGAGAATAATTTGTTCTTGCAGAATTTTGTGCCTTAACCAAGGATAAAATGGTGAAATGCTGGCAGTTTCCAAGAATGAATAAACTTTGGTTTTGGTTTATGTGTTCCTGAGTCACCTGATGAGTCTCTGGATCTTTGTGTAGCAAAAGCACATCCTGGGTTTTAAGCTGAGTTAATTTTGTTTCCCAGAATGTGCTGTTGTTGGGATTCTCTATAGGCTTTGGGAAGCTAGTCAGGGAGTTCCAGGTGCTGCCTTACAGTAAGAGGGACTTTTGGGCTTGCTGACTCAGGACAGCCCTGTACCTGTGTGGGAAGAGACAGACGCCAAGGCTCACCACCATGAGAAGCCAGCCTGTGGTCAGGCCTCAGCTCCCCCGCCCTGCCGCCTCCCTCAGATCCTCTGTGTCCCACCTCTTGCTGGGTTGCTGGCCTCTGAGAGGATCTTGCCAAGAAAGGGCAGGTGACATCAGAGGTGATGACATGGAAATAGGCTTCAAGTTTAATTTGTTGATTAATTGGAGTCCTGGCGCTGTGTTGAGAGCTCTGAAGGGCCGGGAATGCAGAGGCCTATGCAGCCGGGCTGCGCCTGAGGGAGAGAAGCTGTGAAATCACTGTTCAGCCTCCACTCAGACTGTGCTCCCAACCAGGCCTGAAACAGGTAGTAAATGTTACTTGTTTGGAGTAAGTAGATCTCTTTTAGGCCTCATTTGAGGATGCAACTTTTATATCAGTTGGAAATTTTCCCCGCTCTCGTCTTTGGCTGTGAAAGACATGAGGACGCCATCACTTCAGCTCTGTCGGTCCCTGTTGTCTGAGGGTGCTACTTGGAGTGGGTCTTCTGTTGTTGCTTTCTTATCATTTTTCTTGGCCAGGAAGCACTTTTCTTTGACTGTAATTTGGGAAAAGTGTTGTCTCATTGTCTTCAGGGTTTGATTTAAATTGCTGAGACACTCCTGGTCATCTTTTTAGTAACAACAGCCCTGTAGTCTGTAGGGGGTTTTGATTACATATAAGTGTCGCCCAGAAAATTGATAAGCAGATCAGTCACTGCCTTGCTGTGAGATAACCTTTCTCTTTCCTTGCTGTCATTTCCCAGGCTGGGGAAGCCAGAGCTCCAAAGTGCAGATTCACCACAATACCTGGCTACACTTCCCCGGGCATAACCTGCGGTGGATCCTGACGTTCACCCTGCTGTTCGTGCACGTGTGTGAAATAGCAGAGGGGATTGTTTCTGACACGTAAGTGGCAGAGTTTGGTGGATAACCATGCTAATTGCATTTGTTAATGGACAGTGCTAATGTCTGATGGGCTGGCTAGTAAGGTATGAGGAGGTTATTCCCAAAAAAGTTCATAGAATCCTTTCATGAACTGTCCAGGTTTTAATGGGATGAAGGTGAAGCAGTTGTTCTTAGCATTTATTCTTCTCTCAAGCTATAATGGCAAGCAAATATTGATCAAAGTTAAGCACTCATGAGGAAAAAAATCCTTTTGTCTCTAGGAAATTCATGTTAGTCTTCTTCAATAGATTAGCAGAACACCTATGGTTTCACACAATGGTGAAAAAAAGACACCAAATTCACTAAATTATACTATATTTATTTTCAGACAAATGAAATCTCGCCACTTACATCTCTTTCTACCAGCTATAATGGGATTTGTGGCTGCCACTGTATCCATAGTCTATTACCATAATATTGAAACATCCAACTTTCCAAAGTTACTGCTGGGTAAGTCTAAGTCTGATATTTATGTACTCTCACAAATCCCAGTATTTTAGCCAAAGTCAGCTTGTGTAGGTTGTGGAGGATGGCGGAATGTGTGAGAATATTAAAACAGAGAGGAATAACTCTCAGCTCTTGCAGCTGGTATTATCATAGGAGTTACTGCACCTTTCATAAGGTACACACTGAAAACTACTTTTCAGATTCTTACAAAAGAAAAAACCTTGCATGCCTGTGTAATTTCTATCACAAGCTTTTAGGTATTTTTTTAACACTGATGATAATTTTGGGGAAAAACTTGTCTGCATTCCAAAGGGCTATTTCAAAAGGTCGCTTTGAATAGTGATCTGACCACAGACTCTCCTGTGCAGATGCTGCTCTTTCTCAACATCTTTTGCAGATGATTCCGAGATAATCCCATCTGCTCTCTCAGTCAGGAAGTGGTCAGACCAGACATTGCAGAATAATATTCCATACAAGTATGTTGTCCAAATTGCCTGTAACTCAAGCACCTGAACAAGACCCTGCCAGATACCAGCCAGGATGCAGGATAACACTAAATTCCATAAACTCTTTCAAAATGAGCACATTTCCCTATTCTCACTTAGGATGCACCCTGCTTTTTCTAAGAGGCAATATGACTTTTGTTAAGTTATGTGCCTTTTCCTTCACTTTAAGAACAAAGTTCCCCTTCAGATTAAGTCCTCTTCAGTGAACTGTAATACCTCTGTGAAGATCTGCCATTGTGGATCTGTGTGAAGGGTTGTGGCCCAAGAAAAAAAACAATGGCAGGTGACATAGAGGGTCACTGTGCCTGCAGTGTATCAAGCCATGGAAGCTAAAATGCTGTAGTTACACTTACTTATTAATTTATTTTTTAATTATGCACCTGTTTTACAGCCCTATTCCTTTACTGGATAATGGCCTTTGTCACCAAAACCATCAAGCTTGTCAGATACTGCCAGGATGGGGTGCCTTTTTCTCAGCTGCGTTTCTGCATCACTGGAATCATGGTCATCCTCTATGGGCTGCTGATGGCTGTGGAGATCAATGTCATCCGAGTCAGGGTATGTGGCTTCTTCCTCAGCATCTGGAAAAATATCATTGGTATCATGGGGGCCAAGATGGCTCCTTAGTCCCAGGAACTCTGGCTTGTGTCAAGTTTAGGCCCAAATTTAGCTTAGCCATAAAGGTTTGGTTAATTCTGTGGATATCAGTGGTGATTTAAATCTCTTTAAAATGTATGTCTTTGATGTATCCCCTGGGCTTGGTGTGTGTGCGTGCCTGTGTGTATCCATCCACACAAAGTGTAGACAGATGCATATTTGTGCACATGAGGAGGCAATTTATAAAATATGTGCTGTGTTAGTGCTGATGAACTATTTATGTGGTGAATCTGTAAGTTAGCATATGTTCTTACCCATGATAACTTCAAATAAAATTTTTCCCAATAATTCATTTTTACTGTTGTTCAGCTTGAGATAGCTGGCGCTGATAGGTTCAGAACAGTATCCACATCCCACGTTGCTCAACTGTTTTCCAGTTATCTGTCTAAATGGAAATGCTCCTATTTACACACAAATTTATATTTGAATTCAACATATAATTGCCTTTAAAAGCAAGTTTGAGACTGTGGTTGTCTTGCACATAGTTTTTACTAAAAAAATACTATCAATACTATCAATGAGATGATTTCTGAGCCCATGTTTGTCTGTTTTCTCCTCTGCAGAGGTATGTGTTTTTCATGAACCCTCAAAAAGTGAAGCCTCCAGAGGATCTGCAGGATCTGGGAGTGAGGTTCCTGCAGCCATTTGTCAATTTGCTCTCAAAGGCAACTTACTGGTGGATGAACACTCTCATTATTTCTGCTCACAAGAAACCTGTGGACCTGAAGGCTATTGGGAAGCTCCCAATTGCAATGAGAGCACTGACAAATTATGTCTGTCTCAAAGAAGCCTATGAGGAACAAAAGGTAATAACAGGTACCCATGTCGCTGTTTGGCCTTAGAAAGCCAAAATGTCACTTTGAATTTCTTCAGCTTTCATGAAATCCTCGTCTTAGGAATTTATAAATTAGGACTGTTTGTTCCAAGGTGAAACACTGGCATAGGAAGTTCCAATCCAATAATTACTGTTTGGTTTTAAGTGAATTTACAGCAGGAGAGAGTTGCCAAACTGAGTGCAACTGAAAACTAAAACCACAACAGACTGGTCACTTGCTAGATTTTAATAGTGGAAGATTTGTTTAAATCTTAGCTACTTATGGAACTGGAAGACATTCTGTCCATAGTTTCAGCTGGAAACACTCATCTTCACCTTTTTTTTTTTTCTCCAGACAGAGAAATACCCAAAACCACACATCAAGAATAGCCAAAACACTGGTGTCTTAGCAGTGATTTAGTCACCAATCCCAAACACAGAACCATACAGGCTGCAATGAAGAAAATTAACTCCATCCCAGCCAGACCAGTACAGAAAGCATGGTTGGGAAAACTCACTGGGTAGGGCAGGATTTTCCAGGGAAACGTCTGGATGCCTTTAGGCAGCACTTTGCTCCCAGCAGCTAAGGGAGCTGCAGGCTCCTTTCTGTGCCTTCTGAGATGAAACAATTATCAGTACAATTGTTTGTATTTTAATAGATATAGGTTGCTTCTCTTTCCTTCTGCAGTTGAGGATTACAGAGACCAGAGATCAGGATCCTTCCGCTTTAGGCGGAAAGCTACTGAGTTTTTGGAACTGAGCTTTTCACAGCAGCCTGGGAGAGGTGCATCCCTTAGACCAGCTCCTTAAGGTGCCTAAACCCTACTTAAAGAGGCCAAAGAGGGATATGCACCTACGTGGCCCAAGGACCTGAGTCTGTGCCATTCTTGATGACAGGCACAACAGCTCGCTGCCAGCATTTGTCTGTAGCTCGTTCACATGTGCAGGTACTGTCTGTGCCTGCACGAAAATGCAGTTCAGATGCCAAAAGGCAAGTTAAATGTGCATTTCTCACATGCGTGAACACAAACTTTCAGTGTGTAGCTTCCCTCACTGCATGTCATGCACATATAAACACTTGCATAAATGTTATGTATGCAGTTACACTCACCTACATTTCTGATGCTGCCTTACATCAAGTATCTTGTGTTCTGTTGTTGTCCAAAGTCTTGAGATTACCACAGCCTCTAGCACATTTGTACTACAATTCAAAAACAGGCTGCAACCCTGAAGTAAACTGGTATTTTGTAGATAAAGTAAACCAAATGGCTAAAGCAAATCCAAGGAGCCAGGCAGTGGCTGGCGGTAGTTTATTCCTGTGGAGAAATGCATTGGCCTGTGCCTGGGTGGGCCAGCAAACAGCCACAGAATTAGGAAAATTCTTCAGACTGGAGTGTGGCCTGCAGTCTGGAGGAGGTGATATGCCACTGTCTCTGCTGCCAAGTGTGTATTTTACACTAATCTCCTGCAACTGGTGAGGGGAGCCCCACAGCCTCCTCTGGATTAAGTGGGGTTGCCCCAGCCTGTGCCTGGAGATAGGCAGTCTTAGCTGTGCTCCATGGCCCTGCAGAGAAAACTCCTGTTCCTCCCCAAACCCTTCTTCTCACACCTTACTGAAAGATGCTGAACACGACCTTGAATACTCTGTATTGTGAAGTGCCTTTGAGATAGCTGATGTGACCTTGTCTTGCTATCTCTTCTGCATGCTGTGAAAATGGAAATTATTGTATCAATTCTCACATAATTCCATTTACACCCCTCCTCCCTCACCCCCCCCAAAAAAGTGATCCTCTTTCTGTTGTTGCTTGGCTTTTGTTTCAGTTACTGTTGAAGCAGTCTAGATGTTTCACAGCACATATCAGTGCATCATATATCATGTATCCGAAAAGAGATTTAGCGCATTGATGTTACACTTGGTTTACCCTGCCAGCCTAAATCCTGTATAATTTGTCCTGATGGTCAATAGAAAGCTTTTCTTTTGGTCACTTAATAGAAAAATACATTTTTAAAGTCAAGGAGCGTTAGTTTCCTATGTCTGCTATTCATGTGCCACTATGGTTCTTACCTGTTAGGGCCAAGAAAAGGAGGAATGAAATCGTAGTATCAATCGCAGGGACAGGGCATTGCCCTTCAGTACCAGGCTTATACAGCCAGCTCCAGAACTATGGCAACAGTCAGATTTCCATATTTACTAAGGCAAACCTTGCGGGTGACTTGATTTATCACAAAGCACTGTCTCACTGCTCTTTATTCCAACTGTGGAGTTCACAAGGTAGAGAAAATCACAGGAATTTGAAAGGAAGTTGACATAGACAAGGAAAACCTAATCAAGTGCCACAGCTGAGAGCAGCAGCCCAGACTGGTTAGTTAATACCACAACATTCTATGCAAGCCCATAACACTCAAGAACCATTCTGGAAAAGAAATTATGATTAGGAAAAGGTCTTTCTCCCCTTTTCCTGTTACATTCTTCAGCTAATACAAAGTCCTGATTAAAAAGAAGACAAAACAGTGTTTAGCAATAAATTGGATATTATGATTAGTATTTTTTTCCAATGAAAAGGAATCAGATTTCATATAGTGATGGACAATGTGTGAGTTGCAGTAACAGTGAAAATGGCTATTAAATTGTTAGAGAAATAAGGACTTACCATTGCCATTTAACAAATTTACTATTAATTGAATGCCCAGAATAATATAATAATTTTTTCCCAAAAGATGGCAGCCATTTACCCAGTAAATTAGCTTAGCTCCTCTCAAGCTGTTAAAGTTATTAATCATTTGTTTGATGATGATTAATCCTTTCAGGACATTCAAGCTCAAAATCCATTAGGCCACAAATTCAGAGCCTTTTGTCTGGGCTACTCACATGAGGCCCTTGTGCTCTTTCCCTCTTCAGAGGAAGCAGTTTCATTCTTACCCCTTTCTGAAATGGTAGCTCTAATTTGACCCCATGGTGCTTATTTCTCCTCCCTAAGCTCCTTGGCACTGGACTGGCCCAGTCTCTGGCAGCCACATGATCCACCTGCGCATTTTTGGCTCCATGCATATAATCCATCTCACTGTGGAAATGTCACAAAAGGGAAAAACTGAGAAAAGAGGGGAAAAAAAGGCATGAGGCAGCCAGGCAGGTTACAGGCACATTTGCTTTTTCTTTGGTGAACTTGTTGGGGCAGGGGGTTGTTGTTGCTTGGCTGTGCTTAAAATGTCTCTGTGAATGCTCAGGAGGGCTTGGCTTGCTGTGCAGCTTGCAAGTATCTGTGCTACTTGAGAAATGACAGATGCTTGTTTAAAGTGTCAAAAGCTGCTGCCTGAAGTGCAAGGAAGAACTCTGCAGAGCACAGCTCTGGTCAGTAAAACTCTTCCTTTGTTAAACTGAAAAGACCTCAGAGATACCAGAACTCTTCTGATTACACAAACCCATATCTGCTGGTTGGTGTTTTAGCCAAGAGCTGTGATTCTGTGTAAATTCATAGATCTGAAGGCTAGAAAGGGCCCTTGGTTGATTTAATCTTACCTCCCATCCTGGTCTGCTGCTTTCATTTTTTGAGCACAGTTATCATTGAGTGGTTGAGGTGTGTCATCCTGGAAGTCATCCAAGACTCGGAAAAAATTACAGATAAATTAAATGAAACTATATTCTTGTAATTGTCATGTATTTTTCCTGCAATCCGAAGCCTCCACAGCTTGTGAAACCAGGATTACCCACATGAGCAAAGGCCTGAAAGGTCAGACCTTTCCCTGAGCACACATATGACAAGGGACAAGGGCTGCCTGTCTGTGCTTGCATTCCTGTGTTCACAGGTTGAGGAAAGTGGTGGGATATAGGGGTGAGAAACCACAGTTACCAAGGGGAGGCAGAATTGGAATTTGCTGTGAAGAATGTCTGAAATCTGTTGATAATTACAAAGTGTTTGCTGCCGCACCTGGTCCAAACCACCTTTCAGGAACCTTTTGGGCATCCAGACGGGAATGTTGCTATATAAAGCCTGTGAGGCTTCTCTTATTTCACTGGGTACCTGTTTGTGTTTTCCAGAAAAAGGTGGAGGACCATCCCAACCGGAGTCCCTCCATTTGGTTGGCCATGTACAGCGCATTTGGACGGCCAATCCTGCTCAGCAGCACCTTCCGCTACCTGGCCGACCTGCTGGGCTTTGCTGGGCCACTCTGCATTTCTGGCATTGTCCAGGGCTTCCAGAATACAACCAATAATACAAATACCACAGAAAAGGTAACCTGACAATGTGGATTGAAAGGCTCTGGTAGTAGTTTTAAGAGTCATATCGGGTATTTAAGACAGCTGGCTGCATTCTTTGATAGGTCTGTGGTCATCACTCTATTATTTCATGGTTTCTCTCAAGCAAATTGAGTATTTCTGTTGTGAGAGATAGTCAAGTTACAAACCTGAGCAATGGGAGCCTTGGGTAGGAATGGAGCATGGGTCATAGAGGCTCCCCCCAGCTCCCCAGCTGTCTGTCTTGATGGAGTCGTCCCAGCAGTTCCAGGAAGAAGGAACGATTTTTTATGCACCTCTTCAAATCTGCCTGTTTGTTTCAGGCAGGACACACACTGGTTGTGCCTCAGTGATGCATTCAGCCTGGGAATTTTCCTTAATTCCT
Organism: Irena cyanogastra; assembly: GCA_013397155.1. Taxonomy (NCBI): domain Eukaryota; kingdom Metazoa; phylum Chordata; class Aves; order Passeriformes; family Irenidae; genus Irena; species Irena cyanogastra. Next base: position 110,220 of record VWZV01012970.1, on the reverse strand, counting down.
GTCCATTTGTCAGTTTATACTTCACTGACAGTTTTGAGTTCCCTCAAATCTGTTTTTTTACTGGGAAGCTGACAGTAGCCAGTCCCTGTTTGTGATTGATTGTATTGTTTGCTGCTGTGATGAACCCTGTTTGCACATATTGAGAAATTGAAAAGTATCCACTTTACTCAATGGTGTTCTTGATACTGGAGATGCACAAGAGATGCCAGATCAGTGTTCATTTCAAATTTCACTGAGACTGAACTTTCAAGGATCACCTCTAAATGCTGAGCAAGCTTCCGATACAGAACATTTTATATCACAAGAAAAGGAATTTATGAGTAACTAATGAAAAGATACAGGTAAAATTATTTTAGTGACAGCAGAGAAGAAATGACATTTTCTATAGGCACACAGTTTGTGGTAATTGGGAGTGGGGCTGCCCCAGCCTCATCTCCACTGGGTACACCTGTGAGAAGCAGGTGAACAGCATTGAAGGTAATGAGCAATGGAGTGGCCAGTCACCAAAGGGAACAGAGGGCACACAGGTGCAGTGCATGAACATGAGGTGTATAAAAGATTGGGCTAAAGAGCAGGAAGGGCTGCTGCTTGCAGCTTTCTGAAGTGGTGTGGTGTTAGCCTGTGTGGGTCGAAGCCTTCTGAAATTGTATGATGATATGCTGTGTATCTTGGCTGTCTCAACTATGACAGTTTTCCTGCATTTGTCTTGTGACAGAGAAACATCTCCATACAGTTTTTTGGAGTGTTTTATCTCTGAATGAGCAGATAGGTGTGTAATGGAATAGCATTTTCCTCTCCAGGTAAAGTATTTGACTATCATCACTATCCAAGTATCTTTTTCTTGGCTGCTCGCTCCTGACATTTATTTTCTTGACTGATCATCTCTGTTTGGCTTGAGACTTTCACTGCACTGAAGGAGACTTTAATTGTACAGCTTATCAAATAAAGCTTTTTTATCATCCTTGAACCTGCACGTGCAGGATTTGAGCCTTAGAGTTACAAGGCAAAGTGCATGTTTTGTCTTCAAAAATGTTGGGGTATTTTTGCATGATGAACAAGCAAAGTACTTAAGCTTGAAAATAATTTCTGGATCTCAGATTTAGGAATGTCTACCTTGACTGCTTCCTTTATTTTTTGTACCCTTCAGTGCTGTGGCTTTTTAAAGTTTTAATGAACGTTGGCTAAAGGGAAGATTGGAATCATTGGTGATCTTGAAAGCACTTGGCTTGGTGACAGTCACTATTTTTCTTGGATGCAATTCAGAATGCATTTGCCTTTAATTTATGAATTTTGATAAACTTTTTCTTGGTTGTTCTTGCTATTAAACATTTCTCCTTTCTCTCTCTAGTTCCAATTCATGTGAACGCACTTAATTTTATGCTTATTCTGCCTTAATTCCGGGGAACTCTATATACATTGAAAAAAGGTATCTACAAATGTTATTTCTTATTGCTATCCCCACTATGAAAGCAAGGGGAAATTAGTTGCAGCAGAATATTAAGAGACAAGTTTTCAAATATATTTATCTCACCATTCATTCATGCACTTAAGCAGCTCTTTTTTCAAGGAGTCTTGGGCAGATGGCTTTCCTTCTTATCTTGCCCATACCTTTAATCTCAGAATCAGGCTGAATAGTTCTGTAAAACAGCCTTTTTCCTTCTCTTTTTTTTTTTTTTTTCTGTAAGAATTCCGGTACATCCTGCTTCCAGCTGGGTCGGAAATACCAAAGGAACAGTCTTCCTTGGAGTATTTTGGTGCATTTGTTTCCCTTTCTGCCTGAAACAGAGCAGAACAGTGTACACAAAAACTAGAAAATGAAAACAAAGGGGTTTAAACAAGATTTTTTTCCTCTTCCTTATTGAGGCATTTAAATTTCATTTTGTGTGGAATACTGGCATGTATAGTCTTATGTTATTCAGAATTTATGGGTGTCATAGACTATATTTGTGGAAGGAATTATTTGCATAATATGCAAATGCCACATAAATAACTAATCCTATATAATAAAAATATTTTCTTGCAGCTTCTCTGTGGGGCAGGTGGAATGAGCTTTATTTTCTACTGAGTAGCATTTCTATCCAGCAAATCACAGGAATTTGATGGGGAAACTAAAGACAAGGCAGACATGGTGATCATATTGTTCCTTTCCTGCTAAAATTAAATAATTTTAGAACTGCTGAAACATATAAATTCTCAGTCTTTGGAACGGGAGCAATGTTTTAAATTTGTATCCAAGTGATTTTGATATAGAGGTCAGTGAGAAATCTTGATTTCCCATAATACCATCAATATGCTTTATTCTAATGCAATGATTAAATTTGCTTGTTTCCAGCTTCTTGGGAATATACAATCCCTCCTATGGCACTTGCATCATTTTTTCCTTTCTTTTCAGGTGAAGGATCCATCAAACTCCTACCTTTCATCGGAGGAATTCCTCAGGAATGTTTATGTCTTGGCAGTCCTTCTCTTCCTGGCCCTTATCCTGCAGAGGACATTCCTGCAGGCCTCCTACTATGTGACTACAGAGACTGGCATCAACCTCCGGGGTGCCTTACTGGTGAGCAGAGATGTGCCAGGAGATTTACTGATAGCAGCTCCAGCTTTGGGCTTTCATTTGTCTTGTTCTTTATCTGAAGACTGAGCTTGAAATGGTGGTTTGCTAAAAACTAATCCCATCATTCCAACCTGTTGGAAGTTTAACACCCATAAAACCCCATCTTTGCAAGACAATGAAAGATAGATGAAGATCAGCAGTGTCATTTTGGCCCTGCATCTGCTTTGTTCATTTGCTTATGAGTTTGCTTCTGCTGACTGTGGACCTTGTTTTATGGGAACGCTCTGGAGTGATGACTCTGGATATTTATGCCCTTTAGCACAGAGTCCTGTGGGATGGAGTGGGAGTGATTCATCTGCAGAGCTGTATCTGTAACCCCAGCATCCCTTAACCCTCTGTGAGAGCCTTGTTTATGAACTGGAGCCAGCAGCTCCAGCCCAGCACGTGGTGGGGGTGTAGCAGGACTCTGCACAGACCAAACTCCACAGGCAGCAGTAGCAATCCAGGAGCCAGAAGTGATGTTTTGCCAGCTGTAACTAACCATGGGAATATCATCTCAGCATGGAAGCTTTTTATTTTTTTTTTTTTTTTAATTTTTTTTTTTTTTTTTTGGTACTTGCTCTGATTGATGGAGCTGCTTCAAACATATTTTGCCTTCTCCCAGGATAGATGGTACAGACTTGGGGACAAAAGAGCACCTGGTTATTTCCTTTTTGTGACTCCCACTTACCAAAATTGGGACTCTTAGGAGCATATGCAGCTGATTTAATTCACCAGGCATTTCTGATTCATTCTACAGGATATGCTTTATTCCTTAAGAAAATGAGTCAAAAAGGACAAATTTTAAAAACTTCCTTGGAGCTGAAGCATTTGATGTTTGGTCATAACTGCTAACTAGGCTCACAATATTTGTCTTTAAAATTCAGTAGATGTAAGCCCTAATTAATTTTAAATTCCTACAAATTTCATGGAAAGGAATGGCCAGGTAAAGGAAAGAAACGCAAAGGAATACATACCCACTCTGATCAAACTTCACAGCATGAATTTACCTGTCTTATCAGAAACAAGGATCTCTTTGACAGACAGTGTCACAGAAAAGCAAGCTCACCAAATGCTTGTTATAAAGGTTCTTTGGCCAATTTCTTAGATGTTGATATTTTGTTGTAATTTTTTGTTCTGTTTTAGGTCTGCGTTAAGCAACAAACCTTTTAAGAGGAATTGGAGGTTTTTAAAGTCAGTTCTCTCTTGTGCTTTCTCTCACTCTGTCTCCATTTCTCTCTGTCTCAGGTGAGAGACTGGGAGAAGGGCTGTCCTAGGTAAAGGCTGATGATGCAGTTTGCAGCACCCCACTGCTATTGTTCCTTTATAATTACATCATTTTAATAACTTTCGTTTTCCCCTTTCTTACAGGCAATGATATATAATAAGATCCTGAGGCTCTCTACATCCAACTTGTCCATGGGAGAGATGACACTGGGGCAAATCAATAACTTGGTTGCCATAGAAACCAACCAATTAATGTGGTTCTTGTTCCTGTGCCCCAATCTGTGGGCAATGCCTGTTCAGGTAGAGCATCCAAGTAAGGGCCTGGTTTCAGAGCTCCTCCAGCCTGGCTGAGGAGAGTGCATGTCTGGGACACTGCTACAAATTCCAGAGGGGAACCTGCACTTCCTGTTGGGTGCTGGAAAGGTGTCTCTCCAAGGGCCAGTGAAGAGAGAGAGATTTTCCAGCAGTATTTCAGTGTCTGTGACTTGAAGAATGAGGGCCTGCAATCCTTTTCCTGCTCGTATTTCTTTAACTGCTGACACAAATCCATTGTTTTTATTTTGGTACCTAGTATGAGCATTAAGCATTGTTTCTGCAGTGTCCACTTGTAACTGGGTTTTGTGGCAGGACCAACAGCAATTGAATCCTGGTCTATGACTGACATGAACACTGACATCACTCAGAGGAGCTCTCATCTAAGCAAACTTAGTCACTGAACAGTGAACATCTACTTCTTAACAAGGCTGGGAAAGAAATGAAGGCAGATCTGTAGGAAGGAAAGCTTGAGGTTATTAGCTTGAAAGAAATATTCAAAAATGCCAGTGACTTAATGGCCTGAGATATGCTGTTTGTCATGAAGCTTGGACTCCTGTAGCCTCTTCAGAATTTTAGCTCAGGGTGTGTTTGGCATGGTCTTTACCTGTCAGTGATCCCACTGACATTAAAGCATTTTCAAAAGGGGTAGAACCAGCTCTTATAGTAGATCTGTTTTGCTGAATTTCCTGAAACTGTATCAGTAATCTATTTTATTAGTCAGTAATTGCTGCTGATAATGGGTTGGGTAGGGTTTAGAGTGTCATGAAATAGTTTGAGGAAAAGGAAAGAAAAGACTACATGGAAACAGAAATTAGAAATAACATATAGGGTTTCATTTCACTGTTTCACATGCTGTGAAGTGGATGGAAGTGTTGCTATCAATACTTTGAAACCTATTTAAATGAACAGGTAATCTGACTGCTGTGGCTAGGTATGGTAATTTGCAGTACAGGAGTCTGAAAAGCTAAATATTGCTTTAAAAATGTTAAACTCCATTGATTCTTACTTCTCCTCTTGTATAATAGGAAGGGAGATTTAAAGACAGACTTGTTTAAGAGATAAAAGTATGAGATATGCAACTAATTCTGTATGCCCTCTTATCACTGAGGACATCTCTCTGCTACAAAGTGGGGCTTTTAATGGAAATATTTATATAGCAGAGCTTGAATTAACTTAGGAACCAGAATCACAGCAGTCCCATCACAGCCCTTCGCAGGTAACCTTCTGTGGGAAGTGTTCCCAAACCCTTTGCAGGGCTAAGGCAGCATTTTCCTTCACAGCTGTGTGGTATTGATGCCAAGCTCAGTTTTTGTCAGTCCCAGCATATGTGCTTCAGTGCCTGTCTGCAATGTCCCTCTGCCTGCAGCTGCACAGGGACAGTACAACAGAATGCAACTGTGATCCATGACAGCCCTAAGACCTCTGAATACTTCCAGGGTGAGGTAAGGAGCTCTAGTGTAAACAGGACTTGAGGCCAGGAGCGCTGTAAAATGCCTCAGGGCAAGTGCCATCATTTTAGTGTTCCTTTAGTTTTGTGGAAATCCAGTCTGGAATTAGAACTACCAGGCACTAACACAAACTATTTAGTTAATGTCAAAAAGAAGGGCTTCTGGGTTTATTTCCCACACTTTCCAAATGTGACCTCCTGAAGTATGGACTCAGCTGATTCCTATGAACCATTTAAGTGTTTATTAGAAGAACAAACATCTTTCTCTTGTGTGGTTCTGGCATATTGAAATCTACTTTTTTTTTCCTGTGTTGCTTTTCTCTTCACAGATAATAATGGGTGTGATCCTCCTTTATAACCTACTGGGAGTGAGCGCCTTGGTCGGTGCTGCTGTCATTGTGCTCTTGGCTCCCATCCAGTACTTCATAGCCACCAAGCTGGCTGAGGCTCAGAAGAGCACTCTTGTAAGTGAATGATTTCAATGACATTTGTGATCCAGAAATGAGAACAAAGTTTCTGGGTTTTGTTCTTGTAGTTAGTGAAAACCACTGTGTGCGTTTGAGCAGGCCATCCCTCAGTTTCACTGTCCCTCTCTGTCTGTTTTTCTGTGGCTCAATGTCTCTTCCTTTCTCACAATTTGTCAGAAGAGAATCTCAAAGAAGTATGTGGGCCTTGACCTGCCTTCTCCGCAAAGAATATTTTTAATCCAGCTAGCACAATCCTGTCTGAATTCCACTCCATGAAAGGGTGTTATTCCCACATGCAGATGTTATATTTCATGGGATGTTAGCAAACAGTGCAAATGATTGATAAGTTATAGCAGGAAAGTATTAAAGAATGTGCACAACCTCCCTCTAAAAAGTCTAGAGACTTTTTACTCTCAGACCAAGCTTTGGTGTTTTCTAAAAATCAGTTGGCACTGCTGGATTATTATATATTCATATCTGAATTCTTCAGTGCTGTAAGTGTATTTTTCTGCCTCATTTAGTTCATTAATTAGAAATGTTTTCTGCTTCTTTGTCTAATTTTTAACTTTATTGCTGTGACCCTTGAACTTCTTAAATAAGCCTTTGATGTTTAAGTTGCCAAATATTTAGAGATCCTTTTTATCTTAATATTCAGTAAGCAAATTATTGATGCATGGCTCTAATTGCCAGCACACTTCCATCCTATTGAGTTGTGCCAGTTTTAAAAACCTGTACAAATTGTACAGCAGACTTACCTTGACATGATTTTGGAAATAATCTCAATCTTTCCTGCTGCTCTCCTCTGACTTCCTCTGACTCATAATGCTTTTTGGATTATGATTTTACCAAAATTTATGATTACTGCTTTCTGATGAGGGGAAATTAGCTAAATGCTTTGATAAATATCTCACTTATTTTTACAGCTAGATCCCAGAATGATTCTTGCATCAGCAAATACACCCATTTAGGTTTCTGTCTCTTGTTATGGACACCATTGACCTACTAACCCACCTCCTGAAGTTTCACCCTCTCTTTGAAGGATTGGGATGTTTCGAGTTATTTTTCTTTGCAGAAAAGGGTCACTTAATTTCCCCGAATGGTTGTAAATATTTTAGTACCTCCAAATAAAATGAATTTTTATATTCTTTTTCTCAGTATGGCACCTGTACAAAGTCACAAACAAATTTTTTTTTAATGAATTTAACAACAGAAGTGAGGAGAAGAGGGTTGTCATTAAGATACAAATGGTTATCAGTTTTTTTCCCTGGTTTTCTCTTGAAATGAAGGACTATTCTACTGAGAGATTAAAGAAAACCAATGAGATTCTCAAAGGCATTAAGCTATTAAAGCTGTATGCCTGGGAGCACATATTTTGTACAAGTGTGGAAGAAACCAGAATGAAAGAGCTCACCAGTCTCAAAACCTTTGCGCTTCATACGTCTCTTTCCAGTAAGTAATGTTTTTAGTGCTTGGAAGAGTATCCTGTTTTTCATGTCAACATTCCTCCCATCCTCAACTAAAGAGAGATACAGCTGTGTCTGTGGCACTTTTATCTGTGTGTAATGTCATTAAAATAAAAAGGCTTGATAAATACATAACACAGAAATTTTAAAAGATAAAATACATTTTTTGGTTTTTTTCTTTTTGCAGTAAGTTTTTTATTACCTTCATTGTGACATTAGAGTTAGGAGTTGCTTTATAGTAAGGAGACTCCAAATAATATTGGTGGCTCTGACTGCAGCAAAGATAAATTGTTTTCTGAATATAAATTGTGTTTTCTGCAATGTAGAAGGGTTGAGTAATGTCTTAGTTGCAATTCATATTAATTGTGTGCGTAATGACTTTTGTCCCAGTTTAGTAGAGTAGACAAATGAGAGAATAATGGCTTATTTGTTGGTGTGTTTAAGATCTCTGACTATAATTGAAGGAAATTTCTTCCTGGAGACTAATTTTCCTTTGGGAGTTTTAATTACTTGATTTGGAAATAACTGGATTATTTTAGTGTTGTACACTTCGTGTAAAATTGTTTTTTATTTCCTATAATCTGATGCTTATTTTCTTTTTCTTTCCCAGTTTTTATGAATGCAGCCATACCAATAGCAGCTGTTCTTGCAGTAAGATATGCGTTATCAGTTTTTTTTATAAAAAAGGGAGAGGAAAGTGGGGAGAGGGAGTGTAAAAAGGAAGAAAGGGCACCACTGTTATTGTAGGAACTATTCTGCATAAAACCAGCAGAAGAATTAAGGTGCCCTTGATATAACTGTAGGAGAGCATGATGCTGGAAGTCTTCATTCCCAGAAGGTGGATTGGTAAAACCCAAGAGAAAAAATAACTTTTTACTATAAGAAAGAAACATTATTGCATCTTGAATTTTTTACTGAAAGAAACATTACAACTAGAAAGAAGACCCATTTTGAAAAGCTCTTTTTGAAAGGTGCTTTGAGTGTCTTATTTCTTTAGCAGTAAAACTCATTCCTGTTTCAAAATGCATTATGAGGCACCATTAAAGTTTTTAAGAAAGAGTATGCTTCAGTTTAAAGAGGAATAAATTTTGCTTGTCCTCTAGCCAGGTTTAAGTCTCAGCCTCATGCATTAGAGGAACTATGCCATGCTGGTAGTAAGGAGTTTTCACAGACAAAATTTTGAGGGCAGAGCATGCTGAGAGTGTGTATAAGAATTGGAACATTTATGACCAGAATTCTGTATCTGTGAAAAAAGCCCCTAAGATTTGTTAGATTTGTACTGAGATTTTTTTTTTTTTGCATTGTGTGTTTCCTATAAACCCTAAAGTCAATTCCAAAGCTGTAATCAAATTCTAGATTTTACAGTGAAAACTTTTTTCACTCTTCAGTGTGTAAACCTCTTGAAATCACTGGCAAGATTTTAAAATGTATTTTGCTTAATAGAACACAGCTTTCTCTTCAGCTTATCCTGATTCCCAGTGAGCTTAGGTAGTTATTAGCCTTAGCTGAGCAAAATGCTTTGCTTGCTGTCCTTGTCCACCTTGTTAAAGAGTCTTTGTCCTGACATGTTCTTTCCCTGATGTGACAGACCTTTGTGACTTATGCATACACCAATGACAAGCCGCTGCAGCCCGCCCAGGCATTTGCATCCCTGTCACTGTTCCACATCCTGGTCACACCTCTGTTCCTGCTCTCCACTGTGGTTCGTTTTGCAGTCAAGGCCATTGTGAGGTGAGTGGTCTTTCTCCTTCCTCCAACTCCTGAACACTCACGTTCAGTGCCAGAAAAGGTTGTTTCTACCTGCTCATGTGGAAGAGTGTCACGAGGAGGGGCACTGATGTTAAAGATGTGAGAGAAATCAGTGACCCTTCCTTTTCACTGCATGACACAGGGATAAAGAAGCATAGCACAGGAAGGACAGAGAGCTGCTAAAGCCGCTCCAGAGCAGGGACATCAAGGGGACCAGAGGGATGGAGTAGCTCTGCTGGGAGGAAAGGCTGAGGGAATTAGGATTGTTCAGCATGGAGAAGAGAAGGCTTTGGGGGGTGACCACATTGTGGCCTTGCAGTGCCTAAAGGGAGCCCACAGGAAAGATGGAGAGTGACTCTTGACAAGGGCCTGGAGTGACAGGACAAGGGGCAATGCCTTCACATGGCCAGAGAAAATGTTTAGATTGGTTAAGAGGAAGAAATGGTTCCCTGAGAGGGTAGTGAGGCCCTGGCACATGTTGCCCAGGGAAGCCGTGGCTGCCCTAGCCCTGGAAGCTTTCCAGACCAGGTTGGATGGGGCTCTGAGCAACCTGGGCTAGTGGAAGATGTCCTTGCCCATGGCAGGGGTGTTGGAATGAGGTGATCTTTAAGAGATTCCTTCCAATCTAGGCCATTCTGTGATTCTATGCTTCCCAATGTTCCATTCTTTTTAAAATTTCACTAACTTTGGTGGTTTGGATTCAGAGCTGCGCTATCCTTCCTTGGGAGATGCTCTTCCCCTCACACTGTGCCACCCACCACTGCTCTTCCCTAGCACTCTCTGGGCTCCTGTCAGCATTGAGGGGGTGAGAGAGCCTGGTGTGAAGCTCTCTAGCCAGACCAGCCCTGCTGAAGCAAAGAAGAGTAACCCTACTTCCACATTAAGTGCACCAGGCTATAAGTGAGAATTTGATGGTGTCCTTCATCCTGTTCCAGGATGTGAGAATTTGATGATGTCCTTCATCCTGTTCCAGGTATTTATTTCTGTAAATCAGCTCCCTTCATGCTGGGCTATAGAGCACTTAATCTTGAAGGAGCAGATTGGTATAAGTAAAATTTTGGGTTTTTGGGCATTGTGCCAGTGGCCTGTATGGACAGAGTCACAGTCATAGTGCGGTTATGCAGACCTACACACTGCCAAGATCTCCCAAGAGGTGCACAGTGACACCTGGCTGGCAGTAGAGCGTCAGATACCAAGCACTAGCAGGATGTGAAGATAGAACTAACCTTCCCACCCAGAAATGTCATTCCTTCATGCCAAGGCTGAGCCACATGGACAAGATATTGAATTGCTGCTGTCACTGCCTCTTTTTAGTGGGCAATGGTAATACCATACAGCAGTCAAGGGGATTTCAGGGTCCACAGCTGTCCTTTGCCAGAGCTACACTGACTTTAAGAAACAAAAAAATTTAACAGAGTTTATTTTTATCAAAGCAGGAGCAGGGCCACATGAGACGTTTTCCCTAGGTTGAAAATGATTTCTGAGTAGTGGAAAGTCTCCAGGTGCCCCTATAAATCATCCAAGCCTCTACATCTCTGTACTATGTTTAGCATAGCTCTAATATCAAAATGGTGTGTACATTTTCCTTAACACTGCTGGCCACCCCTCAGGGCAATATTTAAAGACCAGATTTGCCAAAGCAAACTGCATCCTTTGTCAAACTCATTTCCTAACATCTTTCTCTCATGAACATCATGTCCTCCAAGTGAAGGATAAAGAATGTGTTTGACAACTCCATGGTTCTATCCTCAATCAAATATGTATACAAGTATGTGCTTATTATTTTTGTGATTAAGGGCTTATGCTTTGGTCAGAATCTCAGTTTTCTGTTCAAGAGTAGTTCTTGTGCCACTAAAACTTCTTGGGGGAACCTCATTCAAATGCCAAATAAGGGTTGATGTAATTTTAGGTGCATGATCAAAACAAGATCTTGTATCTTCTACAAGAAAATAAATTCTTAGTCTTATGTAAGACTGAAGTTCTAAAATAGAAATGTATCAATTTATGGGGCACATAAATTTTCTGTTCAAGAGAGGAGGTAGGAACAGGCATGCTGGCAGGAGGAAATAATGACAGTAGCAGAGCTCTCTTGCCAACCTGGCTCTCTGTGGCTTGAAGGTGTATTGATAATTTAATACAAAATACACAGGCTTTGAGATGGACTACTTTCCCATTTGCAGGTTAATCTTCAAATCACTAAAGGCATATGTCCTTCTGCTTTCTCAGTCTCTTGCCTGACGCACCTTGTTTTTAGTTTTTCTGAGGTAATATCTTCACCATGACTGGTGTGTGATTTTGTTTGTCCCTTCCCTGGAATTATAAGGACCCAGGTGCTTATGGCACTCTGAAAGGAAGGGGGACTGAAAGAGAATCAGATCTTTCTGTGATGAAGAATGACTTGAACCTGTGTGCTGTATTTCCCAGTGGACAATTTCAAGAGTTAGGCAAAGAGTTGCTGTGTGTCTCCAGGGCTGGCTGTGCTGAGCTGTGCAGTACCCAGCCCCTGTGTGCCTGTTGCACACAGAACCATGGAATTCCAGAATATGCTGAGTTGGAAGGAACACACCAGGATCATTGAGTCCAGCTCCTGGCCCTGCACAGAACACCCCAGAATCCCACCCTGTGCCTCAGTGTTGCTCAAATGCTCCTGGCACTTTGTCAGCCTTGCAGCTGTGACTGCTTCCCTGGGGAGCCTGTTCCAGTGCCTGACCACCCTCTGGGTGAAGACCTTTTTCCTGATATCCAACCTAAACCTCCCTGACACAGTTTCATGCTGTTTCCTTGAGTGCTGTCACTGGTCACAGAGAGCAGAGATCAGTAGTTGCCCCTTCCCTTCCCCTTATGAGGAAGCTGCAGAACTGCTGTGAGGTCTGTCCTCAGTCTCCTCCAGCCTGAACAAGCCAGGTGACCTCAGCTGTTCCTCATATGGTTTGCCCTCCAGACCCTTCACCATCCTCATGACCTGCTTTGGACAGTCTCTTAATAGCTTTAATGTCTTTTTTTGTATGATGCTAAAGCTGTGTCAGGATACACCCACTGCCCTGGCATTTCCAGAGGATGAAGGGGGGTGAATGACTTAATTCTGCACCCTGACTGCACCAGCCTGAGAGGCACAGAAGAGATAAGAGGGAAACCATTCCCATGGAGCTCCCTTGGCATCCTCATGACTTGCTCTTTTCAATCCCAGCTGCCAGTACAATGCTTAATTATTTTCATCTGTCCTTCTTCCACACACATAAATCTTCATTTGCCATCAGAATGGCAATGGCAAACGAAAGTATCCCATGAACTTCTTTTGGAACATTTCTGATAAATCCTGCTGGTGTGACTGCATAAAAAAGGAAATGTATTTGTGGAAACCTGAGTTTATGTAACTCACTGTCCTGTTTTCTTTCAAGTGTCCAGAAGCTGAATGAGTTTCTCCTGAGTGATGAGATTGGAGATGACAGCTGCAGAGGGGGGGACAGCTCTGTACCTTATGAATCCTGTAAGAAGCACACAGGACTTGTAAGTTCTGCTTTATGGCACTGAGTTTCGAAGCAGAGAGGCAGTATAGCCCCATACAAGGCCAGGGGCCAAGCTGACAGAGCCTGGGAGCTTTGATTACTAATATAAGCCTGGCTCTAATATTGACCAGTTTTGCCTCTTTTATGTCCCAATCTGTGTTTTTATGATATGAAGGGTCCCCAAACACACTTAAGCATTGCTGAAGTGTTAATAGTAAAAAAAACACCAACCATAATACACCAACAGATTTAAATACTACTGAAATTCAACCTTCTTCATTTTTACAGAAGGCTCAGGTAGATTTCTTGTGGTTATGGGGTTTGCACTGTATATTACCTGTACAATCCATCTTATACTGGGCATCCTTAGGGAGGAATAATTCCTGCTTTGGTGGGGTTTTTTTCCCCACCTTTGATTCTGAATTTCCAAAACTTTGTGAAATAGGAATTAATTGCAAAATGCTGTTTCTGGAGTACTAAAGAGAGTGAATTTGAAGACAAAAAGCCACAATGAAGGTGATTTTGGAAAAGGTGTTTTTTTTTTTTTAATTTTTACTTTTTTTTTAAAGCTGTATATTTCAATAGTTTCAAACTGGCTGTACAATTTGAAATGTGAATGAAACATGAAGACTGAAACAGAAAGGATTAGCACAAAATAAACTTTGTTTTAGCTTGCCGACCTGAAACAACACCTTTCTTGTTTTTCTGGGCTGACAATGATAACTAAAGAAACAAAAATAAGGTTGTAGGACTAAGCAAAAGGTGGACAGGACAAATAAAATAGAAGCTGAAACAGAGTGTAGATGATGGGAAGAGGGTTTGAGAAGGATGGTAGCGACTAAATTGGGGATGGTTATGCATGGGGAGCAAAAAATCCCAATATTTTCTGTGCTTCAGTTAAGGGTGTTTAAAACACTTAAAATGTGGGCATGGCAGTGGTGTATCTGTATTATCATGTGTTGAAAAGCACTGGCTGCTTCTCCTGAGCTGGAGTGGTGGTAGGAAGGGAAATGGATTGTTTGCTTTACAGGGCACCAACTGCTATCTTCTCGTGAGGATTCTAACTTCTCTCCTGTTTTCACTTCTCTCTGTGTAGCACACAAAGGCCATCAATAGGAGGCAGCCCCTGAGGTATCAGCTTGAAAGCTACGAACAGCCAGCAAGGAAGCAGACACGGCCCGTGGAGATTGATGATGTGGCCATTAAGGTGGTTTGGAAAGTGTTTTCCGTCATGAAAATAGGGAGCAGGTCCTCCTGCAACAGCACCTGATGGTGCCCAAGTGCTGCTGTTATTTCAATTTTTCCATGGCAAGAGCAAGCCCTTAAATAAGTTAGCACTTTAGCCAAATTTACAGTGAGAAAAGTGAGCTTCAGACCAGTTTTCACAGTTATTTTGTGTCTTCTCAGGAAATAAAGAGTCGTCATGAATCTGATGTCCAAGTCTTTAGTCTCGTATCTGACAGAATGAAAGTATTTGCTACATAGAGCTCAGGTCAAGACCATCCCTTTCTTGCCATACATACATTATGTACACTTGTGTATTTATCTTCGCTTATTCACAGTTTTTTTGGGTTTGGCCATCTTTACAAACTTAGCTTGCTTTTTTTCTCTGTGTATACAACCATATCACACTGTGCCTATCAATCACAGATTTATTTTATTGAAGGTATTTTAAATCTGAATTAACAATTCTAATTTTTTCACCTCCTGTGTTTAAATATCTGATTTGTGTTAATTGTTTTGTAGGTGACCAATGGATACTTCTCATGGGGAAGTGGTTTAGCTACACTGTCCAACATAAACATTAGAATCCCAACAGGTAGGATGAAAGCACACCCTAAACATAAAATATATAATGTCAAATTGTTATTAATTCCACTTCTTGGTGTTTTGAAATGCTCAAAGGTACACATTTAGAATTTTATAAGAAAAAAATAGAGGTCAAAAGTGTAAACAAGGTCATGAGCTGTATTGTTCATATAGTGATATCATTAGATAAATTATGTGGCTTTTATACATCTATATAGTTTATATAGTCCTATAATAGCACAAACTAAGTCAGAGTTAGAATCAACATGAAAAATGGTTGAAAAAGTATCATTATTATTTTTAGAGAAATTGAAAAAAAGAACTCCAGACTCATTCAAACCGAGGGTCCATCTAACTCAATAGGTCATTTTCAGCAACACTCCTCTATTATACTTTTCCTGCCATTTAGAAACATTACAGTCTTCCAGTTCGCAACTATTTTCATTCAGAAGATGGTGTTTTTCTGTTAAGAAATCCTGAATTATTTTGTTTCTCAATGAATTCCTTTTCATCAAGATGAGTTCCTGTAATTCCTTGCATCCTCAATGTCTTTGGCTAGGGATTCCACAGGTTTACAAAATGCTGGTATGTTTTGGAGTACTTGCAGAGCAAGTATGAACAGTAGCAACTATTTTCTATTATTGTTAATAATAACAGCAACAATTTTATTTTGTTGTTGTTGATAATGCTGTAGTATTCATAACACTGTCTGCTGGCATTTAATGTTATTAAATAGTCTTATGCTTTATTTTGGTCTCCTATCAAAGGCTTTGTTTTAAAATAGAGTATTACTTTAGGTTGCTGTCACGTGGTAATTTTGAAATCTCCAAGCCTGTATGATTTGTTTCCATGTAGCATTAAGTGTCACCAGCAGAATGTCTTTGCTCCAAGGAGTTTATATTCTGAGGCCATGGGTTCACAGGCTGGGTTAGCCAGAGTTGGCCTCCTTTGGAAGGAATAAGACTCTTGGCTTCCCAGTTCTAGAGAAGCTTAACTGGAAAATGTCCAGTACCTGAAGGGGGGGGCTACAAGAAAAATGGAAAGAGACTCTTGACAAGGGCCTAGAGTGACAGGACAAGGGGCAATGCCTTCACATGGCCAGAGAATATGTTTAGATTGGGTAAGAGGAAGAAATGGTTCCCTGAGAGGATTGCCCAGGGAAGCTGTGGCTGCCCCAGCCCTGGAAGCTTTCCAGACCAGGTTGGATGGGGCTCTGAGCAACCTGGGCTAGTGGAAGGTGTCCCTGCCCATGGCAGGGGGATGGAATGAGGTGATCTTAAAGGTCCCCTTCGTACACAAAAGATCTGTGAGTCCATGAAATGCACTGGCCAGCACAATTAGTGAGTTCAATCAATTTGTGGGAAGTGTTGGGGGAGAAGTGCAGAGAAGAGTTCTTCAAGTTTGTCCCAAATTCATTTCAGTTCATTAATTAGATTGGTCCAAATTTTCATGGAACTCCAGGATGAATAGTCACTCCCCACCGTATATCGTTCGGCCCTAAATAACTTTTGTAGCATGACAAAGTCCCATAAAACAAGTGTTAATATAGGTAAGAGCAAAAGTCTCATTCCTTTGGAGACTGCAATCCATTAATGTTTCCACAGATGAATACATGCAGCATTGCCCATTATGTAGTAGATGCTAAAAAAATTGAATCGCTTCAAGTGCTCTAGAGCTGAATCTAGCTGGGCCTTGTGAACTAGAGTATAACCTTTTCCTTCTCTTTTTAAGAAGTGTTTTGTTGTTTTTACTCTTATCATAGGTCAGATGACAATGATTGTGGGCCAAGTTGGCTGTGGAAAGTCTTCACTTCTCCTTGCTATATTGGGAGAGATGCAGACCTTGGAGGGAAAAGTTCACTGGAGCAAGTATGTTTATATAGCTATTAATTGCTGTATTCATTTAAGGAGGAGGCTGAGATTTGCTGTGAGAAACGTAAACTTCATGCCTCAGAAGTGCATGTTGAGTCATTATCATCAGCCAGATCCTCTCTGGAATGCATCACCTGCAAACACAGGAAGGATTTTTCACTGCTTTGCCGTGTGAAGAGCAGGGTGCCCAGGAAGGGAAAGAGAGTAGTCTTGTGGTAAATATCTAATATATTGGCCTAGCAAATGACCTGGATAGAAAGCATAGGCTTTAGTACTCACTATAATTGGAGTCAGCATTATCACATTTTTCCTGTTCCCACCAGTGAAAGTGTGGCACTTCTCCAGCCCAGTGGGATGTGTGGGATGCCAGCCTAAAGGAAAGGATGTATTTCCACTCAGAGCTACTGCTACTGGTGGCAGAAAAAAAGTAATTACATGTCAGCAATGCTGTTCTCCTTCCGCGGTACCTATCCAAGCCTCACCTATGGAACAGTGTCACTTTTCACAGTAATACGCTAGTAAAGCAGCCTCAGCACAGCAAACACCTTAAAAGTAAAGGCTGGGCAAAAGCTGTTTCTGGAAGGAGAACTGCCCATGAGGTCAGGTCTTGGATTCAGAACCAGTGTATGAGCACTTCCCACAGAATCTAAGCAGGGAGCAAGCACTCTTCAAGCCTAGGTAGGGCAGAGACAGTGAAAGTGATATGCTGTAATCCCAAGACTTGTTCCTTGGTTTTAAAGATCAGTTGTTTCTTTTAAACTACCAAGCCAAACTCCTCTCAATTATCTTTTTGCTGAGAAAAGAGGGAATTTTGTCACAGAGACCAATATTTTATTGCCCTATCCCTTGACTTGTAGCCTCCTTTGTCATATTTTTCTTACAGCAATGTTGTAAAGTGGATGTTTTTTGCTTTTCCTGTGATAGTATCCCTGGCATTTTTGCTCTCTAGCTACACTTCACTTTCTGCTATTCGAAGCATATGATCTCACTGGGGTAGCAGGTACAGTTGAAGCCAAGGCTACACTAAATTTAGTTTAATTATGTATGAATTTAGGCTTTGAAGGAAAAAGAATGTGACCTACCACAGTTAATTTCTTTGAGACATGCAATGAAGGTTTTTATACAACAATCAGGCATTGTTTTTCTCAGTAGTTAAAAAAAGGGAGTAAGTAGAATGTACCTTGAAATTATTCCTCACAATTGTTTAGAAGTATTTGAGAGACTCAGATTTTCCTAGATAAAGATATGGAACCTTGGAAAGATTAGAAAAATAACAACTCTTAGAAACATAAGAGATACAGTCTATGAAATGTTTTGTAATTATGAATTGTGAAAAAATCAAGTTTAATATTGTTTGAGAGATAGCATCATGCTGTCAGTTAATTTGCAGTGTGTACATCACCACAACACCAAGAAACTCAGGTTTTAGCAAACAGCTCAGATTTTTTTCGTTGCACACTGTAATTGTGATATAGCTGATGCAAACATGGTTATATTTTGCTGGTAATTTCAGACTGCCTGGCAGACAGATGAATACAGAAGGATACTTCAGGTATTTAACTAAGTGGCTCCTGTATTTTGCAAAACCATAGTAAAGGTCCTATTCACTCTTTTAAGTCCCTTTCCATGTGATTCTCCATGCGTGACTAATGCAGCTACTGATCCAGGGATGAAATGCAGGCTAGGTGAATTCCTTTACAAATTCAGCTGTAACAACACCATAATTGTAAGCATGGATAAGATTGCAGCCCCAGTAGTATTGGGACAATCCTGCAAGGCATCACTGGGATTCAAATGTCAGTGGCGAAAACCAGCAAAGCTACCAGTTGTGGTTGCAGGGACAGGCCTAAATTCCTCTAAACTCCTGTATGGAATTTGTGTAGATGCTTGGTCCTCATCTTTCCTCAATTTCCTGGCTAGATTAGCAGAGGAAATGTTTCATTCTGTGGTTACAGGGGTACCCCAGAGACTTTGTACACCTTTCTTCTCCTCCCTCATTACTTTGTAGGATGAGAGAATCTGGGCCTGCTCAGACATGCTTTGGTCTGTTTTAAAACATCATGAGTTACCATAAAAGTGTCTAAACCTCAACAAGAGTTCTTTCTTACTTTTCCTGAAAACCTTGATTTCAGTTGATTTCTTGTTTGTTTTTTCGTCTTATATATTCAAAATCCTATAAAAATGACTAATTAGTTTGGCCCTTCCTACAATTTCAGACTTGAACTTACCATACCCCATTATGGGCAATATGTGTATTTTTATAGTGCAGCTAAAAATCAGTATAAATAGCCACATTTCAATAAATAAGTGAACTAGAGGAAATAAATGCTAATCCCTTCAGGCAAATAAAATACCCCTTTTAGAAATCTCAGGAGCTTCCATTTCAGCCCACTCCCATGCCCTGCAATCACATCACTTTCTCAGATTCAGCAGGGTAATAAAGTATAAGACCAAATACCCAATACCCTTGTTTGTGAAGGCCCCAGCTCACTAAAGGTCTTCTCTGTGTTTATTCATGGGATTATTGGTGAATGTGGGTTCTCACAGAAATCTCATTCATAATTTGGGAGACTCAAAGTCTATTTGTCAAGCTAAGCCAGGAATGGAATTTCTAACCAAGGAAAGAGTGTTTAAGAAACAGAGCTCCTAAAATTAGTCCTTTCCCATTGTTTGGTTGTCATGGCAAGCATATTAAATCTGGCATGGAATTGCCAGGTGTCTTTCAAGGCTTGTGCCCAGTTTTCATTAACTTGTAATTCAGAGGGTGCTCCCAAACTTATACCTGAAAGCATTTTCTCTTTACCACTGCAGTGCTCTCCTAATAAAAGTTTAGAGGTCTTGAATAGAGCAAACTTAGTGTTTCTTTTTCTTGTTTGGCTTCACCTAATTCTCAGCCCTTTTCCAATCTCTCCTTAGCTTTCATCTTTTGCTTTCTTGTGACTTTTTTTCTATTGTAGAGAAGATTGGAAGCTTCTGCTGAATGAGAGACCAAGTTGTAGTGAGGGGCTGTCTGTTTTGAGCCTCAACATGTGGCTCTCTGACACCTCTGAGACTTATTCCCCTCTGATGCAGTACTTTCTCTGGCAATTGGTGTATGAAGAAAACACAGACTGTGCATTTTAGGAGGCCTGAATTATCCAAGTCATCAGAGCTGATGTGCAGCATAGAAAACAACATGGCCCAGTTCTGGCATTTTGGGAAGATGCTTAATCCATGAGTCTGGCATTACAAGGACTCTGCTTGCTATTAGAATTTTTTTATGTCCTTTCTAGACTTGGATAGCCTGCTAATGAGTGCAGCTGCATTTACTGGTACCTCAGCAGTCATTTCTGTCTCAGCGTTAAAGTGTTTCATCTGGAATGGTCTTAGGCCTGAGAGGAGAGGATTTGTTGGCTCATGGCTTCTTTTTTTTTTTTTTAAGTCAGGAAAATAATTTTTTAGCGTGAGTTTTCTACCACCTTCCAATGTTCGTTTCTATTTACTTGCTATAATCTTTTTGGTGTTGCACTTCGCAGTGATGCATCACTGTGCCTAGAATGAGCATCACTGCTGGTCTAAAACTGCTTTCCCTGCTATTCTAGGCTCTTGGCACTGTTAAAAAGTCATTAACAAACAGAGGGAGCTGCAAAATCATTCATATCATTGCTAATATTCAAATGCTCTTCAGAATGTCTCAAGGGATATGATCCTTAAGAAGTGGATGATGATGAGGAAAACCTACATGTTGTAAGGCTGTGCACAGCTTTATGCAGCCTTAGTGCTCCAAAGAGATTCAAAATCTGTTCTGATCCTCAAGTGTAGCTGCAAAGCTCGTCTTTACTCTGGGGAAATTTTACATTAGTTACCAAATTCTGCAGGCCACTGGCAGAATTGTATGTAGATGCTAACTTATTGCTTGCCAGGCAATATTAATATTTTCATTTTAATAGGTTTTATGATACAATTTTCATTTTTGATATATTTTATAACAACATAATTTGCCTGCTTAGCCACTATGCCTTGTAGATAGAAAACTGTCACATATAGGAAAAATGTTACGGCTTTGCTTAGACTTTGCTTGTTTTCCCTTCAAGAACATAAAAACCCAGACTCGTGTTGCATTCTTGAAATATGTAATTAACTCCAGGTTCACTGTATGTGAAACTAGCACAAACTGTTATTCTTTATATTTCCTGCTTACTAAATGTCATTTACCATAACTTACAGTGTAAATGAAACTGAACCTTCTTTTGAAGCATCCAGAAGGTATTATTTCTTTTCTAGTGTATCATAAAATGCTCATTAATCCTCATCTTTTGTGCTCTTAAGCATGTTTCCTTACTATGTTGATAATTGTATACTGTGAGATTGATAGACTGTGCAATTCCAGTGGACCCCACACTTCTCCAGTCAGTCAACCGCTACCTCTGTCTCTTATCTAAAAGATGCTCGGCTCCCATCTGACCTCAGTGGGAGTTCAGTGTGCTCCTTGTCATGCAAGACAGGATCTCTACATATGAGGCATCATTGTGTCTCTTCCCACGTGTTTTTGAGTTTTCTGCCCAGCGCTGGATTCCCTGTGGGGCCTAACCTCATTGGGATGGAGCAGGGCACAGAGAGAGCCAGCTCAGCTCTAGCTGAAGCCGAGCAGGGACTCCACCCCTGGCTCCAGGTTTAAAAGAAGGTCAAGCTTCACTAAAAGTGTGTCATAAATGACAGAGAGGTAGTGGCACACAGAGCTGTGGTTGGGAGCCACACCGTGGTTTGCTGCCCCATACCTCTTGAGGATGTATTTTATATGAGTGCATATGAATGGCTGAAACTCCTGGAAGTTTTGGAATACTGCTGACAGCTTCTAACTAGCTGTTTCTCCTGCCTTAGCAGCCCCTCTCTCACCACTACATCCCCTATGCTTACGAATGAAACTAAGCAACTGTTTTGCTGGAAACAATACCATCAGAGAGACCGAGAAGGAGCCTTGTGGCCTTCCAGAACCAGCAGGGAGCCTAAAGGAAGATGGAGAGGGACTCTTGACAAGGGCCTGGAGTGACAGGACAAGGGGCAATGGCTCCAAAGTGACAGAGGGAAGGTTTAGATTGGATATGAGGAAGAAATTGTTCCCTGTGAGGGTGGTAAGGCCCTGGCACAGGTTGCCCAGAGAAGCTGTGGCTGCCCCAGCCCTGGCAGTGTCCAAGGCCAGGCTGGATGGGGCTCTGAGCAACCTGGGCTAGTGGAAGGTGTCCCTGCCCATGGTAGGGTTGGAACAAGATGATCTTTAAAGTCCCTTCCAACCCAGGCCATTTCATGATTCTATGATAAGTGTTCAGATCCATGAGCTGGTACCTGTTCACACCTCCTTCCTCACATGACCTTGGGCATCTCAGAAAAATGTCTGAAATTACATCACTATTTTTGCTGCTATACCTTGGCAAAACAGCTAGGAGTAAAGACAGATGTCATTAGGCATTTAGACACATTTAAAGTATGTCTAATAAATCCTTGGGAGGCTACAGTGATTCCTTTCCAATCTGTATTAAACTGCTCTCTTTTCCAATATAATTGAGGATCTAGTAAACTGAAAGGAAAAATACTATTCACTGAGGAAAAAAAGTATGTTATATGTGTGGCCACATAAAATAATCTCGCACTTCAGAAAGCAGCATGTCAAGTATGCCAATGCCATTTGAACAGTGTCTTTTCTCTCTGTGTTTTCATCTTAGAGAAAATAATGCCAAATAACTATACCTGTGAAAATTTAATATTTCTTAGTGTCATTTAGAATTTGCCTTTGCGTTTGAATTGCAATTACTGGATTGAGGAAGGTACCAGCCATTCATAGTAGAATAGAATGCTACCTAGAGTGTGGACTTTGCCATTGGGGAGAGAGTGGGTGCTGCTCTAACAAAAGCATCAAATTTAAAACTCTTCCCTTCACTTTGTGTTATGTTTCCCTGTATTTTTCTGAACGCACGCTTGTGAAATTAACTTTAAAAAAACCTGATTATCAGATGTTTTGTAGTGTGAGGGCTTTGTTTCTAATTGAAGCTCTGTGTCTGTCTGCAGTAGGAACAGGTACTCCGTGGCTTACGCAGCTCAGAAGCCGTGGCTGCTCAATGCCACTGTGGAGGAGAACATCATCTTTGGCAGCCCCTTTAATAAGCAGAGGTAAATATCCACCTCCTTGCAAAAACACCTGGTAGCTTCTTTTAAAGAGGTTTTTTTTGGCATCTTCTGGAGGAAGTTTGTACGTTCTGGAAAATATCAATCAGTGTATGCTAAACCTGTGGTGGATTTAGCCAACCTGACTTTGTTCTCCTCAGAGGAAGGTTTCTGGTTCAGGTTAGGCTGCTCCCCTAACCAGAGCACGTGTCTAAGGTGTTTGTGAGAAATCCCACAGTGGCAGTGGCTCTCCATGGAATACAGCTGAAGTCATGTGTCATTTCTAAGGTGAGATGAATCCCATCGTTGGAGACCACTTATGTATTTTTCTTTTGTTTAATGGAGTCTGAGGTTGCCAAAGGACTCTGGAAACAGGCATGTTTCCACTGAGTTTGTGCTAATCCTGCTGTGATCAAGTTACTAGAGCAGCCACTTTCCAAAAACAGCATTTATGAAGATGGGGTGCCTCCAGGGAATGGTCTTAATTCTTTCTTTAGACATACAGGAGAATGAAGTGTGAAAGCTGAGGTGCACAGCTTCTATTGTGCCTGCCCAGCACCTGCGTCTTCCATCCTTCTAAAAGGTTGTTGTAGTTTGATCTCTGTTCCCAGAGAGAGAATTTTAAAAATAAATAATAAGAACTTTTCCCTTTAAATGGCTCATCTTTAAAACAATACCCTATAAGTCAACATGGCTTATTGACAAACTGTAAGAAAGCTTATAAAAATAAGAAAAGCTTCGCAATAACATTTTTTCCCCCAGACAACTACTAGTTGAAAAAAAACACGAGAAAATGGGTTTTTTTTCCTCTCTTATAAAGAAGTCTCCATAACCTTAACAACAGAGACTGCTCTCCCTAGGTAAACTGAAAAAAAAAATATTTTAAAGTAGTAAACTAACTAGAAATTTTAGGTTTTGTTTCTTTATATTATCAGTAAAAAAAAAAGTTATAAAAAAAGAAATAATCTAAAGAATTTATTTTTATTCTTACTTTTTTCCCCTTTTAGTTACTATTAATAAAATTTTTCTTAAACTTTAAAAGGGTATAAAGACCTACTTTACCTTTCTCCTAATCCTATCTCACAACAAAAAGTAAATACACTAGTAATTAACCAACACCAAATCTGCCACACTCATTAATACATTAGCCAAGAAATCTCAAAATTAATACAAATCTTAAATTAACAAACCAAAACCATTACAAAGGTCAATTAAGAAATGTGGGAAAAGTGACTAGACTCAAGGAAAACAAATTGCTGATGTTTTCAAAGGCAACACTCTCTCTGTTTTCAGTTACTGAAAATATACCCTGTTCCTCTCAGTCTGTGCTAAGATGTATGACTCCATTCTGACTTGATAAAACCTAACCACAACCAAATGCCTTGAAATCCAGAAAAGCACCAAAATTTCGGGGACCTGATTCTCCAGCCACTGCATCCATCAGCTTGTTTCACTAGCTTCAAAGGGGCAAGGCTGAATTTCACCACTCAAATAGTCTGATCCCAGTTGCTCATCAGCAGGTCACCTGCTACAGACCCAAAAATCTCACCAAAATAATTTCAAAATTTTGCAAGTGGTTTGCTGGTTCTGGTAAGACCAGAAGTACTGTAAGGATCCTTTGTCCTGTAATATCACTCCAAAGAAAATGAAAAGGCACTTACAGGGAGAAGAATAAAAGCTCAGTGGAAAGTAGCTTCAAACGCTCTGGAGTCAAACAAAGCAACTCCATGTTAGGGAGAAATGTACTCAATAATTTACATAATTTAAAAGCAGTCTGGCCAATACAGACTTCTAATAATGATGTAAGTTTTTGCAATGCTTCATTTACAATTCTCCAGGATTATTTCTCAATAATTATTTTGCCCTAGTTATTTTTACAATTATCCAGCCATCGCAGAGCAATAAAACATCGTGGTGATGCCTACCTGGAGGTTTTGGTGATAGCTGAGTGAGTGGCTGGGTAAACAATGGCAATGACCACGTTGTTTTTCCAGGTACAAGGCTGTTACAGATGCCTGTTCTCTGCAGCCTGATATTGACTTACTGCCATTTGGTGACCAGACAGAAATTGGAGAAAGGGTAAATACTGTGAATGCTTTAATCTCTGCTTGGCCTTTGTATTAAGAAGACACTGCCTGATGGCACTCAGTTCTAGTCTGTATTGGGCTGCCATACTGGTAAATAATTGTAATTCACCAAGGATTGCTACCAAAAAAAGTTGAAATCTCTTCTGCTTCTTCAGCTATTTCTCAAATGGGATTTCTTGACCAAAGTCTCCCATATTTTGCTTGCAGAATTTGATGCTGGTATTGGTTACATTTTCAATCTAAAAAACCTACTGTGCTCAGAGCAGCTCTTCATAATTTACACTTAACCATGAATAATAACTTTTCTTCTGGTATTATATGAGAACTGTGCTTGTTTATCAATAGAATTAGCATTTTAATGAAGTTTTTTATTTTTAATGCAACTCTATAGTTGTAAAAAATCATCTTTCCAAAGGCCTGTCATAATGTTTATTCAAAGATGCCTACTTCCAATTCCTTTGAATCATTAGGGGATTAATTTGAGTGGAGGCCAACGACAGAGAATCTGTGTAGCTCGAGCACTCTACCAGAACACCAACATTGTCTTCTTGGTAAGATTTTTCTTTTTCACGTGGAGCATACAAAGTTAGTAATGAAACTGTAATTCCATATATTTAGTTTATATTTAGAGGACCTATGGGGACTTGTATTCAACTCCAAAACCAAATTATAGGAATAGGAAATAAACATCCATAGAGGCAGCATCAAAACATCCTGGGAGACTGATGAAGGTGGGAATTCCTGCACAGATTAACACTGAAAGAGTGGAACAGATTGTCTTAACTGCTTGTTGCTCTCAGTGGTGACCTAGTAGCAGTGGAGTCCCACAGAAATCGGCAGGATTTCTGGTAAGGAGCCATAATGAATAGTCTGAGGGCTCAGCACTCTCCTGCAGAGTGCCATGGAGTTGGACAGCCTTTCACTTCTCTAATGTTACTTTCAGGGATATTAGGAATTTCAGGAGGTTCATGAAGGGTCTGTTTGAGCCTCTTCAAAATTAAGTAGAGACTTTGTGAAGAAAAAGTGTTTGCATACTGATGTCCTTATCTGTTGCCTTATTTCCTGCCACACTCACTCAAAGTGAAGACCAAGCACGTCTGTAGTTTAGTTTGGTGGAACTGAGAAGAGTTGCTAACTCTGCTTTAATTTTCCTGCACCAGTTTCACACCAAAAATGGGCCCACATTTGGCTTTGGATCGTGGCATTTTCAAATTTGGATGGGAAATTTCAGTTCTGGTGTTGCTGCACTCTGTCAGTGAGGCACCAAGCACTACACACAGCCAGGCATAAGAAATAAAACTGAGTCCATTGCTGCAAACTGAAGAGCAGTGGATTCCAGCTCACTGGAGTGCAGCCCTCTGACTGGGTCCTAGTCACTAGAGAGAAGTGGAACATCAGTAAAGACAGATGCTTCCTATTTTAAAAAATACTATTTTAGGAATAAACCTGACTTTTCTAATATTTTTCAATTTGATGTTGTTGCAGGATGACCCATTCTCTGCACTGGACATTCACTTAAGTGATCACTTAATGCAGGAAGGGATTTTGAAGTTTCTGCAAGAAGACAAGAGGACTCTCGTTCTGGTGACGCATAAATTGCAGTATCTGCCACATGCTGATTGGGTAAGAGAAGAGGTAACGGGGGAAAATTTGCTAAGGATGAATGTACACTTGAAGTTAACACCACAATATTTAATGAGATTATTACTTTTCTCTGCAGTTGAGTCCCTCCTTAATTCCATAAGCCATGTGGGTAACTGCCACTTTAACTAACACAGATTTTATAGTGGAAGAACTATTTTATTTTTACATTATTTAAGTAGATTTTTTTTGTTGTTGTTCGTTAAAAGGCCTGGAGAATTTTGATTTAATTGCAACCACGTCTATCCCTTCTTTTCAGTGCTTTTTATATGTGCAGGCAAGCATGACTTATACAAGTTTCAGTTTATGAGCTGTGCCAGCAAACTTAAGAAGTTATTAATAAAATATTGAATAAAATGAAGACAGAAATTTGCATAACAGTATTGTCACTAATGGTGAGACATATCTTGTAGGATCCGGGTCAGTGATTTTGGTATCTGTGTTGTTGAGTGCTGGGTGCTTTCTCCCCTAGATCATAGCAATGAAGGATGGAATGGTGCTTAGAGAAGGGACGTTAAAGGATATCCAAAACAAGGATGTTGAGCTATATGAACACTGGAAAACTCTGATGAATCGCCAAGATCAAGAGTTGGAAAAGGTAAATACGAGTATTTAGGCAAGCATGACTCTTCTGCAAAGAAATATTTGTCATTCAATTAAAAAAAAAACCCCAAACCATGTCTGAAGCAAGTTTCCAACTTGACTTTAGGGCAAAACCAGATGACCTGTAGGGAGTTTTAGGAATAGATTGTTCAGGAAGCGTGTGGTATATCCATCATGGATGGTTTGTAAGGACATCTTAGCCAAGAAACCTTTGGAAATGTGGTGCACAACTGAACCTTTGGTGGGGCGAGGGTTGGACCTAGAACTTCCTATGATATCTCTTATCCTTTTATTGTTTTATTGCCATGAATATTTAGGATTCTCTAAAGACTTTTTTTGAAGTTTTTACCATAACAGAAGAGAGGGAATGAAAGAATGGCAGAGAGAAGGAAAGAAGTGGACAGAGCTAAATTTTCTCAAATGTAAATTGAAAAATACTGTGTTTTTTCATTCTGTGAGTTTAATGATCCACATAGTCTCTTTAAGATTACTGCAAGTACTACTACAATTGGTGAACAGCTAAGCTCTCAAATTAATAAATGATCTCTCAAATTATTGAAGTCTATTGTTAATTAGTAATAATAATGATAACCTAATTATTTTAGGATATGGAAGCTGACCAGACAACTCTTGAGAGAAAAACCCTTAGAAGGGCCATGTACCCCAGAGAATCTAAGTCACAACTGGAAGATGAAGATGAAGGTTTGTTTTACAATTTCACTTTCTTTAATACCGCTTTTCATTGCATTTCTTTTTTTAAAACTGGCAGTTCTTAGCAGCAAAGTGTGATTTTATTGATGACATTTGGTAATAATAGTGGAAAGGCCAACATTTCGACCTGTTTACAATAGGACTTGTTCAAGGGATTCTCCATATATTTCCCTAAACATCATGCAGAGATAAGGGTGTATGAAAACAAGTTAATGTCTTTGCTAACTCACAGTGCCTGGAGTTATTGAGGGATGAGATAGAAGTACCACAACAGAAAAAATTGTAAAGAAAAAAATGTGGTAGCTGTCAAGAGCACGTCAACATTTCCCTTCCTCAACTGCAGCCTGCAGGGCTGTGGGATATATTCTTGTTATCTGGAATAAAAAAATTAAACTTCATGTTTATGCACCCCTGAAATATGTATTTTCCATAGTAGAAGTCTTCCACCATTTGTGTTTCAATAGAATGTGATCAATTATCATTTCAGTACTCTTGAGTGAAGGGAAAATTGAACTTTTTCATGCAAACAGATGATGAAGAGTCTGAATGGGAAAGTTTGGAGGGCTTTCTAAAATCTTCCAAATTGCTCTGCTGAGTGTATAATAAGAGCTGATGAACAGGTTGGGAAAGGCCTGATCTCTGATCTAAATAATAAGTACTGAAGACTTGGTTTATAAAAACTTCTTTTCAACAAAACTGTGACAAGTCAAAGATTGGCAAACTATAGAATTGCTTAAAGAGCACAGAGGAGTCTTACGAAAGTATGTCTGAAGTTTTGCTGTTCTTAAATGACAAACTGAATTTTGACTTTAAAATTTAAATTCAAAGCAGAAGAAGAAAACTCCAACAAATCTGGTAAAACAAAGTATACTTATTATTGAATCCATGCTAACTTGATCAAATGTCTGAGTCACAGAGGAGGAAGAGGAAGAAGATGAAGATGATAACATGTCAACTGTCTTGAGGCTCAGGACAAAAATGCCATGGAAAACCTGTTGGAGATATCTAACCTCTGGAGGATTTTTCTTGCTCTTTCTGATGATTTTCTCCAAGCTGTTGAAACACTCAGTTATCGTGGCCATAGATTACTGGCTGGCTACATGGACATCCATGGACAATGCAAATGAAGCCAGGAATGCTGATGGGGATAAAAGCACAGAGAAGGTGAGCCAGATCTTGGAGCCTGACAGGGAGAAAAAAAGAAAGAAAACATGTTCTAAAGTATTTATTTGCTCTTCATCTAGAAGCTGACTGGATTGAGATGACAGATAGATTATTATGTAGGATGCACGGATTCTTAATGTTAAAAGAAGACAATTAAAATCTTATCATTCTTTTTGACATTCAGAACTGAAATAGAAGCATATTTGAGGGTATAAAAAATAAATGGCCTTTCAAAGTAAGGAGCCTTACACTAAACTTTTCTATCTGGATTTTATAACTGGTCTTCTAAGCCAATGACCCCACTTTCCTAAGTACAAGTAGTGTCCTGCCAGAAAAAAAAAAGGAATTCTTCAATTGTACTGCTTAAGTACAATCTGCTTATAGCTGTAAATTTGACTCATGTACAAAATCTCACCAGAATCCACTTACTAGACTTTCAGAAAGCTTAAATGTACTTATAACCGTGGCAGATCAGTTTAGGATTTGCTCTGGGAATTTCATGATGCTTGAACTTAATAAAGTGGAACTTTCTAACATTTCTCAAATGCCTTAATTCTTGAGCGGATCTACTCAGTTTCCCTAAGTTTCTTGGCCAACAATCCTTTGTATTTGTCCACATTATAAGTCTTCAAAGTTCTAAGAGCTGCCATTTCAAGATCTTGATGGGTAGAATAGAGCAAGGGATCTTAGACCTGCCAGAACTTCTACTTATGTGGACTTAATGAATCGCAGTTCCATCATATTTCTTTTATTTCCCAAAGATGATATATAATTATGTAATACAAGAGATATGATATAGTAGCTGATGGGCACCAGGTACCTTGGGAACTTCCTAGCAGAAAAGCAAAATGGTTGTTTATTTCTAGAATTGATGTATTTGTCATTCCATTAGACTTATCATGTAGCTGTCTTCAGCATCCTCTCCGGAGCTGGGATTGTCCTTTGCCTCATCACATCCCTGACTGTGGAGTGGATGGGCCTCACAGCAGCCAAGAACCTACACCACAATCTCCTCAACAAGATCATCCTTGGACCAATCAGGTACAGCAAAAATGATGTCCCTGAAAAGCTACATGGTCAAAAACCTGTCCTCTTTGTAGCTGCAAGGGTACTCCTAGGAAAAGCTCTTGAATTTGACATGTTTCCTTCAAGGCCTCGAAAGGGGAAAGTAATTAGTGAGATAATCACAGGGGAAAACATTCCATGAGAGTACATGTGAAATTTTACCCCTGTTTTTATCTGGCTGAAATTTTTCAGAAAGCTGACACCCCTTCAGGGCTGGGGGTTCAAGGACAGCTCTGAGGGCAGTTCAGGCTCCAGGGCACCCAGCTCCAGCTCTGAGCAATGGCTATGGTGTCAAACCATGTGGACACCAAGGCTTTTTCTGTGCGCAATACCCAGGGTCTCACAGGCGGCAGAATGGCCAAAGGATGCCTGAATAATAAGTAAATTTATCACAGTGCTTCTATGAAACATCTGGGATTGGTGCCCATTAGAAGGAGGCTGAGCAGCAGCCAGGAACAGGCTGTGATCTTTGGAAGGCATCTTAAATCCTGATGGAGCAAGAAGGAAAGATCGGGACACAAGACAGCAGGTTTCTGGAAGAGGAGACAATTTTTTTTTCAGGGGTAAGTGCCAAAAGAAGCACTTAGACTGTCAGGATGCAGATAAGATGATCTGGTATGTTATTAATATTTATTGCTTGGTTTTAGACAATGGCTGTACACAGCTCTGTGTTCTATCTGACTGGACTTCTAATCCAAGACTGAGATTCCTCTACAGGTTACATTTTGGTTTTGATTTGTCCAACAGGTTCTTTGACATGACTCCGCTGGGGCTAATTCTGAATCGCTTCTCTGCTGATACAAATATCATTGATCAGGTAGATGTATCAATGTATTCTGTTCCATTATCCTGACTTTGCAAATTTTCATGTAGATCCTGAATAAGATGATGTACTAAAATATTCAGTAGAGAAAGTCATAGCAAAACCAGGCTCTGGGAATGATAATAGGGACACTCAAAAAGTACACACGTTTGTAGTAATGAGGGCAGGTAACCTTTAAAATAAACATAATGAGAGATAGTGGCTCTTAATTTCATCATATGCAGACTGGTTGATTCTGTTGGAAGACCTGGATTGAGAAAACATCAGATTTTAGGCTCGAAACAGGAAACACAGTAGCATATAGCAGCTTTGAATATACGAGAGTAGGTATGACAGATAAATGTTCCTCCGTGGCTGGCAGAACATGTGGATTTAGAGCATTCAGGGAGAGGAAAGGCTTTCACTATGGCTGTGCATTAAAATTTTTGGATGAACAGTAATCTTGAATGCAAGGTTGATGGGAGCATGGAATAAAAATTATGAGACTCTGAGACAGAGCATTCTACTTCTCGAAATATCTGGCATATCAAGAACAATTTTCTCTTCCTTGTCTCATGTATAAATGAGGTGGAAATGGCTCCTATTTCCCCATGATCTTTGAAACTCTGACCTTTAGAAAACAAAAACCTACTGACTCATTTTTTAACCCCTGTACTTTTGGCTATGAGACCCACAGAAACAGAAAGACTCCTGATATTAGGAGAATATCAATGACTACATAGTGGTATTATTTCACTTTTCTTATAGGAAAAGGTTTATAGTGGTGCTGCCAGAGACTTTTTTCCTCATGGATGTTTTTCATTTCCCTCTAGCACATCCCTCCCACGCTGGAGTCTCTGACCAGATCCACCTTGCTGTGCCTGTCAGCCATTGGGATGATCTCCTATGCCACTCCATGGTTCCTTGTGGCCCTCGTGCCCCTGGGCATAGCGTTTTATTTCATCCAGAAATACTTCAGGGTTGCTTCCAAGTAGGTATTAAAGAACCATCCTGAAAGTTTCCTCCATGAAATATTGGACATGAAAACTGTGGTGGAATGGGAGGTTGCAGGAGCCAAAAAAGGGGAAAATGGCCATGGCATCCTGCTTTTCATCCTGAGGCATGAGTTTGAGACATGCACTGGGGAATATTTCCAACTGACCTGCCTATAAATAGGGTATCTGGGGAAGTAACACCAACTGAATGCCTCTAGAGTCAGATGAACATGAATTTTGTTAATCAGCTGAGCTTGCATCTGGCCAAAACTCCTCTTTGACGTTTGAGGGTTAGTAGAGAACAGAAAATAGCTCCTTCAATTAACATCAATCATGGCTTTTCCTTCATGCTGCGGAAAAAAGCTCCACAAGAAGTCATTTCCACTGTAGAGTGTTTCATATTCAGGGTGGTTTGGGTGGGTGTAAAGAGTACAACTTTTTCCACAAAAAGAGAGTCATGCTTCTGGTGCTAAATTCATTCTACTATTTCATAAAACATCTTCAGCAAGCCATTTGAAGTTTTTCTTAAATTCAATCCCTTAGTCTTTTGTTATCAGCCAGAATCTTCCAAGAAGATTTATTTATAAGAAAAACTCTGTAATCAGAATTCACAAACAAGAAATGTTTAAATCTGAAATAATTTGCTTAACTTCTCTGAGATTTTTCAGAAACCTTGTTCTTGCCTCACCAAACTTCTAAACTGAAGCTGTGTGTGGCAGTACACCAGATCTCAAGGTGGCTGACAAATCAGGAGACATGGTTTTCACTCTCAAATTATTCTGTTAAATTAAACGCTTTTAAATCACTTGAGATGTGACTTCTCTTCTTTCAACGGACAATAGAAATTAAAACATCCAATTTATTTCCCTAAAAATTAGTCTTGGGAAATGTAGGATGAAGGAATAGCTTCAGCCAGTATTTGTAACTCACTTGCATGCAGTCCTTTGCAGGCATATAAGCCTCGCTAATTTTTAGAAATGCAAATATTTACAGTATTTCTTGCAGCACTTTGACTCTTTGTTGTATTTTCCATTACATCTTTCTAAAACTTTTGTGTATTTTCCATCATAAATTTGAAAGATATTTATCATCAAAACATCAGCAGCAAATTCAGTTCTGCACACTGCAACATTCAGCAAGATAGAGCAGTTGTTTCTCCTAGCCTATCTAATACAGTGTGCAAAATTAGTAGGATAACAAGTTTTAATCTCTAACGATCCGGACTTTCTTCTGTTTGTACAACTGGCTGCTATGACCATGGCAGAGTGTTACAGAAAGATGTAAATTTTTTTCTGTGGTTTGGAAAATGTTCCTCTTTTAAAAGACTGGAACTTTTTGGACTTAAATATTGTTGATTCTTGCAGGTCTTGGAAGTCCCACTGCTGAGTAATTAGGGAAATTTATCACTAATATGATTTCTCTGTCAGTGCTGTCTCTGCTACAACCAATGTTAACAGCACAAAGAGAAGATCTGCTATCATCTGAAATATTTTAGTTTCAGCATGTTGTGGTACTTCCAGATATGGAAAATGAGGCCAGTTTTATGTGGAAATACAGCTTTTCTTGTTAGGCCAGCTGTTATCATAAAATATATAAACTTCTTGATACACAGACCCTATTATATACATGGCCTAAGAGTCACAAATAACATGCTAAAAAGTTTAAAATAAATGGTTTTGAATTTAAATTAATTTTATTAATATATCAGAATCTGTGAGAATAAAAGGTAATCAGGATCTGTCTAAAATGGACAGCAGGTTTTTCTCCAGGAGGGACATGATGATAATGTCATTATCCCTGGGGGGCAAATAGAAGCTTAAAGTGACCAAAAGTAGATGGAGAGGGCAGCAAAGAGATGATTCAAAGGCTCCTGTGGCAAAAAAGGAATGTTATATTCCCATGCCAGTGTCTGTCAATACTATAGAAATATTATTTTGTGTGATCCTGAAAAGAATATGTGCAATACATAAAATGTCTGTTCTTGTCTGCTGTACAGCAAAATTTCTACAGACTGAAATGTTTACATTGTAATGGGCATCTGGTTATTTTTGTACTCCCAGGGACCTCCAGGAACTTGATGACAGCACCCAGCTCCCTCTGCTGTGTCACTTCTCTGAGACAGCTGAAGGCCTTACCACCATCAGAGCATTTGGGTAAAATTTGTAAAACAAATTATTAGAGGGAGGCTTGGGGTCCAGGCTGGCCTGTTGAGCTTCCTTGGAGCATGTCTGAGAGCAAACTGTTGAATTTTAAGAAATTTATTGAGCTATTTTGAAAAAAGAGAATGGATTGTTTTTTCCTGTTGCTTTGACATGCCTCTTAAACATTTTGCATATTTTCAGTAACACATGTGTCAGTGTTCCACTGAATTAAAGATGATTACATTTTTAGGATATGATGTTTAAACTTCTAATGAGTCTATTTTAACCATGCCTTTAACCTGGACAGCAGTGAGCTCTGTTGTGCCAAGCAGGCAGAGGTACTGCCCCTTCAAACCCCCTGCTATATCCAAGTGCCTCTGAATCAGTCCTGTGTTTAACCCACTACCCAAGCAAGGAGACACCATTGTGGCACTCTCCAGCTGAAAGGCAGAGTGCAACTTGAGAGGCTTTCCAGGAAAACTGCAACAGAACTTGATCTTAATATTGTAAAACCTCCTTTTGTTAATCAAAACTGAAAAATCAATTCTGTAAGATCCAGAGAGTTTTTCCAGCTTTCCATGCCTATATTTTCTCTCTCCTACGTGAAATATAGGCCAAAATCTCTTATGTTCACTCCATTATGATCATGACTCTGTCAAAGTAGCCAGCTTGAGGTTTTTTCCCAGTAAGTGCACCTTCACCCATTCTGCACTATGTAGAATTCCACACCAGAGCAGATCCCGCTGCAATGACATTTCCACACCTATTTGATCAGCTTAAGGCTCTTTCCTCACATGAAGCTAAGTTTCAGGACCTCAGCTATTAGCGCAGAGTATTGCAGTAAGGCCTGTGGGAGAGCAAGCAAAAACGTTGTGTTGAAGAGGTGTGAGTCAGTGCTCAACCGAAAATGCTTTACCTAGCTTTAGCAACAGAATAATGTATTGAAACAGGAAGTCATCATCAGGGCCTGATGCTGATGTATGCTGAGTACTTCTCAAGAGGTTCAGAGTGGCCTTTCATCACCTGGGAAAGGTTCTGAACCTGAGGTTATCTCCTGAGGAAGATGAAGGAGCTTAGCACGTTCTGAATGGTTCAACTCTTTTCTGCCTCACAAAAAGGCAATTTGGACTTGGATGGCAGAGAGCGAAAGGCAACCCGAGGGCACCACAACAATTGAGTTTTTCAGGACTTCTGGTGCTAATCTAAGCCATTTCATTTCCCTGCCTGTGCTCCACTGCCCACCAAACCTGAAGTCTCCTGCATTTATTGTCTGCAAGTTCATATTTACTGATGGTCCTGTTAGTCATTCCCTGCAGTTTGGGTTCAGTATGTTCCAGGATAAAATTGAGCAGCTCCTTACCACAGAGCAGTACAGCTGGATCAGAGGGCAATCTCAGTGACCTTTGCTGTTCGTCATCTGACAGGATAAAAGTCTGAAAGTGCCCAGAAGATGAGCTGAACGTGGATGAAAACACAGATTGAGCATGTCAGATTTTCCATTAGGAGAGCAGGAGTTTTGCTGCCAGGAAAGCAGATGAGCAGAGTAGTCAGTGCATCATTGTTCCTCCCCACATCATTACTGTTACCAGTTGTTCTGGGGAGGTTGCTTGTCATGTTTACAAGCTGTGCAAAGGCACATAAAATATCAGCAAGAAATAGCAGGGGAAAGAAAGGAATTTTCTGGAAGAACAGGCATTAGAGGTGCTTCACGGCAGGGCCCTGAGACTTTGAAATGGAAGATAAAACAGACATTGAGCTGCTGACTGAAGTTCAGCTGGTTTAATCAAGTGAGGGTATTCACCGGACAATAGAATATGGTTTCCAACAAAATGGTTTCCATCTGACTGTGCAAGGCACCATGAATTTAATACACTTGCACCCATAGAGATTTCCCACCTCCCCTCCCAAATGTACTTTGGCTCTTCAGTGCTCTGGCATCCTTGCACTGGTTTTTAAATGTGATGGGCATTGTGTAGGGGAGAAAGGAACAAGTGGCAGTGGAGGTAATACCACTCATTTTTCTAATGCAGAGGTGATCTATAGCTCTCCCTGATTGTAGTTTCCCATTTGTTTGGGCAAAATGTAACTGGCTGAGAAAACAGCTGAGCTGAGTAGCTGAAAGGTTTGATTTACAGATTACTCTACGTCCATATTAGTTGAAACCTTAGGGATGTCACCGCTGTAGAAGGGCCCTGCAGCTGGCCAGGTAACTTCTGAAATCAGATTTAAGCTGACAGGTGAGCTCTCTGTCCTTGCTAGTGGCCTGTGAGGAGGAGCTGAGGGGCC
Organism: Irena cyanogastra; assembly: GCA_013397155.1. Classification (NCBI taxonomy): domain Eukaryota; kingdom Metazoa; phylum Chordata; class Aves; order Passeriformes; family Irenidae; genus Irena; species Irena cyanogastra. The sequence continues at coordinate 74,140 of VWZV01012970.1, read as the reverse complement.
ACAGCAGCACTCACCTGTGGACTACAATCCACAGCTATAAAAAGTGGATCAGCTCTGGGAAACAAAACCTGCCCCAGCACTTTGGCATTGCAATCTCTTTGAGGGGACAGTCTCTAGTCCAAACCCTAGTCCAACAGAATTGCGTGTCAAACAAATCCCGACTCCACGTGTCGCTCTGGCTATGGGGAGATGTGGCAGCAGATGTGTGTTCTTCGGGAAGAGCTTTTAACCCAAACTTCAGCAAAAACAGAAGGGCAAAAAGTTTTGGGCTGGGGGAAGGGAAGACAGAGCAGAGTTAATGCTTCACCCTTTTGTGTGCGAGTGCGTAATGTGTTGTAATGTAGCAACTTTGGTCTCGGCAGGCACGAAGCCAGATTTAAACAACGTATGCTGGAGCTGACGGACACGAACAACATTGCCTACTTATTTCTGTCAGCCGCCAACAGATGGCTGGAGGTCAGGACGGTACGTTCAGTTTTGTCCCAGCCATGGTTTTGAAACCTTGGAAGCAAACAGAGACTTTGCCTGATGCAGAGAAGATAATGAGTATTAATCTCGGGAGGAGATTATACACACAGTTCCTTAAAATAGATCAGGATTGTTGTGTTAAACCCAGAGGGTTTTTTCATCTTTCTTGGCCAGGAGTAAGAAAATACAAGTCTGCCTCATCTTCTGCTGCTGTGCTGTCTAGCATCTGAAGGGAGTGCAAGAACAAATATTTACATAACTTCAAACAAGACTTTCTCTACTACTGTGCAGCATCCATAGACCTTGCCACAGCAGGAACTGCTTTCAAGGCAAAACATGTCTTTTCAGTGCCTTTGTGAACTGTGCCATCCTTCTGCCAGGGCTGTTTTAGCACACTGATCTCCCAGGTCTTGGAGTATTTTTCCAGCAGCACGTTTACTCCAACAACAGTAAGCTCAACCCTTGCAGGGCCATACTGTTTGTGGTTTTATTGTTTGATGTCATGAAAGATAGCAGAACTAGACTCCAGAAAGAAAATTACAGCAAGGCACAGTGCAGCCACGGACAGTGACATAGGCTCCTGGGTTCTGTGGGGGCTCTCTATGAGGGACTTTGCTGATCTGCGAGGCAAGAAGAGGCAAGCAAAGTAACTGTGATTTCCTTATTCATCTGAAACAGAAAGAGCAGTGAATAAACAGAGCAGTGGCTTGATTCTGCTGGACATAAATAGCAACAGGCATGATTAATCCTCTCATCAAAGGCTGTCTGCTCACCTTCTTTTCCTGTTGCAGCAACAAAGTTATTCTCCATTTTTTATGATGGCAAAGCTTTCCCTTGTGCTCAAAGCTTTCAGCTTCTTACAACATCCAAGATCAGCTGAAATTGCTTCCAAATCGAAGACAGATAAATAACAGAGCAACAGCCAGTCCTGGAATAAGCCTATTAATGTCTCACAGTCTTAGACTGGCTTACATGCAGAATGAATTTGGTCCAAGAATACACCTCGCCTCATCAGAGCATTAGAAATAATGTAGTCTTGCCAAGGAATAGTTCATCTAGCTCTGCCTGATGGCACAGTGGTACTAAGGCCACCAAAAAGTTTGTGGAATTTAATAGCAGCTGTTAAGTCCTGTCCTGGCAGACGATGGAGACTCAAGACCATTATGCTCCATAGGTGTGAGTCACAGAATCCCAGAATCACAGAATGATTTGGGTTGGGAGGGACCTTAAAGCCCACACAGGGGCACCTTCCACTATCCCAGGCTTCTCAGATCTCCATCCAGCCTGGTCTGCCAGAGATGGGGCAGCCACAGCTTCTCTGGGCAACCTGTGCCAGGGCCTCACCACCCTCATAGGGAACAATTTCTTCCTCACAGCAAACCTAACTCTCCCCTCTGTCAATGTGAATCCATTTCCCACTAAAATTTGAGTCTGTATTCTGCTCATCAACACATTTTAGACAGGCAGCCCTCATTTCAAATCTCAGAAGGAAAGATTCCTGACATGGTATTATCAGACAGGAGGAGAAAAATTAATGGAAAGTGTGATCTAAAGTAAATGCAATGCAGGCAGCAGTGGGAAAGTGGGAATACCAACTATATCCCATTAATCAGCACCTTGACTCCATGAGATGCACATGTGGCATATACTTCAAACTTGAGGTGGACATGAAGAAAATGGGTCCCAGCTCCTCCAAAGCTTCTGCTAATAAAACATGTGCATGACCTGTATAAATTCTGCCAAAAGCCTTCCTGGGCTTTGTGAAGTCAATGATACTTCCTTTTTTGAGGAGGCAGACCCATAGTTGAGAAGACCTGAAGGAGAATGGAATTGCTTTATTTTAGTGGTGGCAGTTAGGGGTGTCACTGTTATATCCTTCTCATGATTTTTTTTTTTATTTGATCCCTGCTCTTTTTGGGGTTGACACCATGGGACGCCCTAGCCCAAATGAATTTGCAGCAATTACTGGCCTGTTTCACTAGTGTTCAGCAAGTTGCTTTGAATATTTTTGGGTATCACAACCATGACCTCTTCCAGGGAAAAAAACCAAACCAAAATTAAGGGCTAAGTGTCATTATATAAATAATTATTGGTAAAGCAGAACTGCCCCCCAGGTAAAGAAATGCTCTGGTTGGTGCATTTTTTCCTCTTTTGTCCCCCTGTCTCTCATTCCAGGATTACCTGGGTGCTTGTATTGTCCTGACTGCTGCTGTCACTTCCATCACCGAAGGGCCACACTCGGGGTTCGTGGGGCTGGGTCTCCTGTATGCTTTGACGGTACGTGCCAAGGCTGAGTGTAAGAACTTCCAGACCAACAGTTAATTTTATAATATTTTTATGTGTACCCTGTCATCTCCCAGCCTTCTCAATCTTGGAAAAAAGAATCCTGCAAATAATGGACTCGAGCCAAAGTTGAGAGAGTTCAGGGCAACTTGGACTTGCTTCAGGTTTTATGAGCCAATTAAAAAACACACAACCATTCCCAGGCCCTGTGTGCTCCCAGGCAAAGCAGGAAACTTAAAAACACGTAAAAGGACCTGCTGTGCACTCTGTTTTGTGCAACATAGCACTGTTTCCACCTCTACATGGCAAAACCTGCCAGGAAATACAGATTGTCATCATCTGGGTAATCTTTAACCAAATACCAAATATAAAAATTGCCGAAGAAACAGAATTATCAGTTTTGCCCTTGGAGGGAAATTACTGAGATGCCCAAGATTGTCCATGCAATTGTGAATGGATTTGGAGATTGGAACCTTTGTGGGCATGGTTCATCATGCCAGGTAGCAGTAGGAATGCAGAGGAAATGGACTTAGGGATGACAAAGTTGTGGTGGTCCAGTAGCTGGTTCCTTCTGCCACTCTCATTAGCAGTGAGGAGAAGGAACAGTATTTTAGTGTACCTGGCTGCAAGAGAGGCTGAGTGTTTATCATGAGCACAGAGTGAATGACAATCACCACAGAGAGTAGAAGTATTCATGAATTAACCACAAGAATGGGGACAAAATATTACTGAATGAACCACAAGAGAGGGGACAAAGACGGGGTAGTGGCAGATGGAACTTTTGAAACCATGACTGGCATGGTAAAAATCTGTCTGCTTTGAAGCACTGGTATGAGGAAGGGATAAAGGTGTGGGTCTAACCCTGAGATCTGGCGTTGCACATAATGCTGATGAGCCCATGGCTACATCGGAAAGTCCTCAGCAGCTACCTTAGGGTGACCTTAGATCCCCTCTGTGCTGCTGTTGCAACAGTGTGAGAATCCGTCAAGAACTGAGAATCAGTCCCAGGGCTTCAGCTTCACTCTGAAAACATTCCTGGTAATGCTGCTTCATTAGCAGGGATCTGGAAGGGCCGGTATGTCTGTATCATCCTTGGCTTCTTTGGTTTTGGCCTGTGTTTGCAAACAGTTCACTGGTGTGACATAGGCACGTGCTGAAGTCATCTGGCACAACAGGTGAAGAGGAGTTTTAGGCACCAAATGATGACCTGTCTCTCTTCTGCCCCACAATAACCCTGATGAACTTTTGAAGGCAGCTGGATCATTACCTGTCTCCCCTGACATAATTTGGTTTTTTTGGGTTTTTTTTAATAATTACTCTTTGAAGCTGAGGGAAGGCTGATATTTGGACCTGGATGAGAGCAAACTGTTTGTACTAAGGTTGCGTTTACAGTGGATATCCTGAACTTATTCTGTCCTCTTCTAAAAACACTGCCAACTCCTTTGCACAACTGTGATGAAGCCTGAGGTAATGGGCAGAGTTTTTGAGTGCCAGGCTGTGTTATCAAATCTGCCAGATCTAGGATAGCAGCCTGCCACTGCCAGCAGCAGTTCCACAGTGTTTTGCTTATCTGCAAACTTTCCCATTTCTGTAACTTCCTCACTCAAACGCTGGACACCAAATAAACAGCTATCTGAACATAAAGGAGAGAATACCCCATCAAGAACTCTATCTTAAGGATAAAGCAAGCAGCCAAGTCCTCTAAATTAACAACATTTTTGCTGAATCTCAGTGAAAATTATTTACTGCTTGCTTACTGCATCAGTATTAGGTTAGTGGTAAAGAAGTGAAACTGGGTGATTTATTCTTAATAAAGTCCTTATTTGACACTCACCAAAAAAAAAGGCAAAGCCTTACTCTGAATATGTTTGTGCATAGGGTGCTCTTATTTTTAAGTTTCTAAAACTTCATTCAGGTACATAAAATATGTCAAGTTTAAAGGTTCTTGGCAATCAACTCTTCCTAATAAGATCAGTTCTTTTTTTTCAGAAGCACCTAAATAAAAATTTTCAGCCTTAAATAGTAAGTCCTGCCTAGAAAAGAGTTTTTCTAAGCTACTGAGTATTGTTAGAGAACTAACAATCAACAATTATCTACTAAAAGTAATACCTTTACTATTGATTTAACTATTGATCAAATCCTTTTCATTACAAATGAGAATAAAAACCAGGAAGGAAATATTGCTGAACTGGTAACACATTTTTCCCTCATATATTTCCATGCTAAAAACTTCTCATATTTTCCACAGAGAGAAATGGGTTATCCAAATATGCAGACATTAAATTATCATAAAATCTTTTCAATATATTTGCAAATAGTGAACTTTCTTAATCTTTAATTGCAGTCTTTGAAAGATTAGAATATACATAATAGAAAATATTTCCAGACAGCACTTTCCATTTTGATTATTTTCTGTGTTTGTGTGCTTAAATAAGACACCTTTCAGTGCTGATTATTAGATGCTGAAAACAAGAGATTTCCTCAATCAATCAGAGTTTAGGTACAGCTTTTCCATACTTCTCCTTCAAAAGCCAAGGATGAGAATACCAAGCACCAAATTGCTGTCTTAGGGCTAATTGTGTTGGAGTATGACCAGCATCCTGTGGATCTGATGATGTTGCACTGCTGTAATGTTAGAGACCCACTGTGTGGAGTCAGGCCAAGGATTTTCACAAATGTATCCAACCTTTATTTCCAAATGGGTAGATGGACAGAAAGAAGGCTGAACCCTGTCCTTGTTTTCATTTTGTGATGCAGATAACAAACTACCTGAACTGGGTAGTGAGGAATCTGGCTGATCTGGAAGTGCAGATGGGTGCAGTGAAAAAAGTACACAGCTTCCTGAACATGGAGTCGGAGAACTATGAAGGCTACCTGGGTATTGCTCTTAATCTTTTTGGGGCTTTACATGGTAATGTGAAAGAATGGTAGACTTGGTCATGCAAAATGTACACACCTCTCTGGCCAAAATGTGAGATGTAGGAACTGCCACTGGTGTGAGTGACAAGGATAGTAAAAGAAACTATGAAAATACATTGTTCCTGTTAGTCCACATGAAAAAAAAAATCATATCAAATGCCAGGGAGACAGAGCAGGACTCTGTAGTACAATCAAAAATACCACAGTTATAGATGACATGAGCAAAACATCCAGGTAATTTATTTAGAAAACAAAAATAAGGATGAAAATTAGAAATGTCACATGGTTCAAAATCTCTGATCTTTCTAGCAAATGGGGACTGAAGATAGGGCCATGTTGGCAAGCAGACCCCAGCAACTCTTCTCTGAGCTGCACATTGAAATTTGTGCCCCACACACTTCAAACTGGCTTTAATTGCTATTTTAGAAGTGGTTGAATGCAAGAAAAGGCTCATAGGTCAAGAAGCTTCCCTGGAAAGCCAAGCTCCTTACTCCAGAGAAAAAGCCTGCTGTGTATTCACAAATCAGGATGAAACACGAGCTGTGATAATGTTAACAGCTCACGTTGTGAGGCAGTTACAACTTCCTTCCTCAAGCTGCCCTTTCTGTGCCGGTCACTGGCCTGAGACCACGCTAACACTGCCCTGACACCGCATTCTCCCTTCCTTGGCTTCTCCCTCTTGCAGTGCCAAGAGACACTTTAGTATCTGCCCTCTCTCCCTACGTGTGGAAATCTGGAAGCAAAGTGCCTGCCAGGCAGTTCCCAGCTCAGCCTCCGCTTGGCAGGGAACTGGAGCTCCATTTCTCCAGTGGCTTAAAGGAAGGTGCCCAGGCAGGGGAGGGGGGTAAAGGTGACTATTTTAAAGGATGACCGTTTGCAGCACTCATATGAGTTTGTTTTTCTGTAACTATTTCAGATCCCTCTCAAGTCCCCAAAGACTGGCCTCAGGAGGGGGAAATCAAGATTGAAAATTTGTGTGTTCGCTATGAAAACAACCTGAAGCCTGTTCTGAAGCATGTGAAGGCTTATATCAAACCAGGACAAAAGGTACCATGTCAGGCAATTGCCCATCATCCTCATTCTGGTGCAGATCCTTTGTTACTGAGCTTTCCTTTCTAAAGTGGCAGAAGAACAAGATTAACAACTTGTATTGGCGAATATATACATTTACAGTCCTCTCTGAGGTCCCTGGGCACAGATCAAGAACTTACACTGATAAAAGCTTATTCTTGGCTGGGATCAGTTTTTCTTCTGAGTATCCCATATCTTTCCAAGTCCATTTTCCTTGCATAAAAGTAAGCCTAAATGGCAGATAAATTAGGACGTCAGACTGGACTGTGTAAAAACACAAGAGTGTCTCACATTTCAGCATAAGAGTGTCACTGGCATCCATGTCAAAATGCTGAAATGCTCCTGGGACAAGTCCTTGTGATGAGGGGCAGAAAAGGAGAGTGTGCTTGCTGTGCTGTTTTGTGTTTTCTCTGGTGTGCCACCTACCATTGGGAAGGACCTTTCTACTCACCAGTGGCACAGTCCAGTGCAGCTTTCCCAAAAGAACTACAGGTGTAAGTAAGGAGTAAGTGAGTACTCTGTGAGTAAGTGACATCCTCCATTTTTTGTAGGTTGGGATCTGTGGTCGCACTGGTAGTGGCAAGTCCTCCCTGTCCTTGGCGTTCTTCAGAATGGTGGACATTTTTGATGGTCAGTTTTCTCTGGAATATGTTGTCACTCCTCACCTGCTTCCCCCTTATTTCATCAGAAAAAGCAAGGAGCCTCTTTGATAGTTTATAACCTGGTTCTCTGGCCCAGAAGATATTTGATTAGAAGTGTTTTGCCAGATCCTTCAAAGTACAAAGTGCCCTATTGTGAATAGCACTTGGTTCTTCCAGGAAATGTTGTGCACAGATTATATTTCTATTTTTTTTTAATTGCATATGGTCTGACAAAACAATATGCAATTTTTGAGACAGGGCAAAAAATATGTGACTCTTTGGAGTGTCCAAGTGCTTCCCTAAAGAATAACTGCATTGGCTTACTATAGCTGTCAAAATATTATCAGAGAACTCAGCAAGTCCATTCCCTTGATTTTTTTTTAATTTTATTGTGCTTTCCCACAAATGCAGCAGAATCTGACTCAAGAGTTGGAAATGTATTGCTATGTTTCCACTCCTGCAGCATTTATCTGTCCCAGCTAATTGGCATGAGCTGCTTTTCAGCATTTATAATACAGATACAGGTGTGCCGTTGAGGGAATATAGAAAACCACTAGGAAATAATCTTTTTGTTTCAAAGATTTCCACATTTCTAATTTAGCCATTGTGCATGGAATGTTTGCCAGGGAAAACCCATTAGGAAGTGGGAGGATAAGTGAATCTGATGCAGCTAATATTTGCTTTTGTTGTGGTTCTGTGCCTATATGTGACTGTGGTCACAGGCTTCTGATTCATGATCATGATTCCTGGATATATAAATATTGCAAAGAAATAATAACCATGCTTATGGCCAGCTTGAAGTTTCCTTCTGCTTTAGTCTCCTTTCGGTATATTCTCTTTGTCTGCTTCTCCTGTATCCCTGATTTTTCCCAGTGGGAACATCTAAGCCTTTTCTAATTATGCTCTGTTTATCCTTTGTGCACATTCCTGTCCCAGCTGGACCCATATTTGGCCTCCATGCTGGTCCACTTCTAGGTGGGGTCCTGACTATAATAAGATTTTGAGTCACTTTTCTAGAGCCAACATTTCATTCATGCTGTTCCTTAGGTCTTCGTTATCTCCCTAAATTTGTATCTGTCTCATTTTATTTTCCTTCTTTCCTTCTTTATTTTCCTTCTCATTTTATTTCTTTTCTGCTTTGTTCTTTAGTGTTTCCCTTCTCTTGCCCTCTGTTCAAACAGCCTCTTATTTCTCTTGTGTCTTGCTTGACCATCTTTCTCAGTTTCCCAACTCCTCTCAAATTTACTTTTACCCTTAGGTCCTCTCATCTCCTCTTTTCTTTTCCTTGAGCACCCCAGCTTCTATCAAATATGCATTTCCCTATTCCCCATGCGTGCCATATTAATTTGTCCCTCCTTATTCTGCCTCATCTTCTCCTAACCCTCTCTAATGTCCTTGTTTGTGAAGAAAAGGAATTGCTTAAGTTTATTCAACCACCAATGTCTCAAGCAGAAGTCCTGTAACCTGATTGGGATTTTCTTGAAGTGTGAAAATAATTGGACTTTGCACCTTATAGATAAAATCTTGATTCTTCTGGCCATATAATAAAAGCATAAAACTACAATAATAGAACTAGTCCAGCTAGGGGGGGGTGATGAAATCTTCCACTGGAACAAGGTCACAGGGAACAACCTACAAAATGCAGTATCACGACAATGGGAAAGACAGAAGGGACACACGTACAAAGCTCTGAATATCCATGCGCCTGCCAGTTCAGGTTTAGTTCTCACTGTGGGGTGAGAGAAGTGATGAAATGAATGTTAGGTACATCCCAGGGAGGAGTGCAGCTGCCTAGTGAAGTAGCCCACATGAAAACTGCAGAAGTACCTGATGGAAATAGCCTTTACCATATCCTGATGCAGTTTGCCTTGGCCCATCCCTTCCCTGTCACCTCCAACCCCCGTATACATGCATATATTATGCAAAAGAAATTGTGCTCCTCCTCAAAGGAAGTATCTTCAGCAACTGCTGAATTCAAGAGGAACAAAGAAAGGCACAGCAACATAAATTGCACTTGTTCTTGCTCTGTTTGGCTGTAATTGAACCTGTAATAAGTTATCCTTCTGGTGCCATCATTAGTCACACAGAAGGGAAGGCATCTAATTTCCCTTAAGGGAGGCTGGGGGAAAGAAAAAGGAAAAGAGCAAGGTGGCAGTGTCACTAATAAACTGGGACATCCCTGGCTTGGGTTATTAGATACATGCACTTTCCCCGTGTGTCTGACAATGCTGAGAGCTCAGAGACAGTGTCCTATCATCTAGAGACCAGCCTTTCCACCTGCTACCTGTGGGTCACGTGCTTTGTGCAATTCCCTCACATGTTCTGTGTGTTGTTTGACACAGGGAGGATAGTGATTGATGGGATAGACATCAGCAAATTGCCTCTGCACACGCTCCGGTCCCGGCTCTCCATCATTCTCCAGGACCCTGTCCTGTTTAGTGGCTCCATCCGGTAGGTGTATGCCATCAGGGGGTGGCAGGCAGCATTGCACAGCCTGCCTGTCATAGAAGCTGTGGGACAGGAGAGGATGGAAAAGGCAAGGAACCTTCCTAGCTCAGTCCAATCCATTTGCATAGATTGGCGAATGACACACAATGCCAGGTTTTATTTGCAGAAAACCTTAAAGTAATTGCAGTAACAAGACTCCTGTTACGTCTTTCTTTGCAGCTTTAATTTGGATCCTGAATGCAAGTGCACTGATGACAGGCTCTGGGAAGCTCTGGAGATTGCTCAGTTGAAGAACATGGTCAAGTCATTGCCAGGAGGCCTTGGTAAGTCTGAACCAATGTCTGGGATCATGGGCCAATAACGAAATCATGCATGCACACAGATAAACAGATCCTCCCACCTGACAATCTGGATCATCATGTGGGAGTGACAGGCACATAATGAAGATTCTCTTTTCATACTAGAGAGAATATTCTTATTGAAAAGCTGAATAGTCTGGTTTCCCATGCGCTGTGGAAAAATCCTGCAACACCTCAGCATCATGGTGTGATTCTTGGGACTGTCCTGTGCAGGGCCAGGAGTTGGATTTTGGTGATCCTGTGGGCTCCTTCCAACTCAGGATATTCTATGATTTTATGATCACAGTGTGATAATTAGTAAGGAGAAAAAAGAAAAATTTTACCTCCTCTAGCAGAGCCTGGCTCAGCCAGCAGAGCTGTAAACACTGACAGAGCATTTTTTTCTTACCATTTGAGATCTGTTTCATGAAGGAAAGTCATGTATTTATTTCCATATCAAGTATATTTCATATTACTAAGATATTACCCTACAGCCTACCAGATTTTCTAACAATTTGTGCCAACTGTTTAGTGATATATTTCTCCTTTCCCAAGAGGCTGTGCTCATTTTTCTTAGTATCCCTCCATCCCACTGGTCAGTCAAGGTTATGGTTATTGGCTTTTATAGGAATTTTGCTTGGCCCTGGAATAGTGCACAAGCAGAGCTCTCAAGGGTGGCATTTCAGGGGTGCAATGTTCACAGGAACTGGTTTTGTTACAGATGCCACGGTCACAGAAGGAGGGGAGAACTTCAGTGTGGGGCAAAGGCAGCTCTTCTGTCTTGCCCGAGCCTTTGTCCGCAAGAGTAGCATCCTCATCATGGATGAAGCCACAGCATCTATTGACATGGCCACAGTGAGTACGGCAATTAGCTAACTAAGGATCTGCCAGGAGAAAGGCATCTTCCCTAAGTGTCAGCCACGAGGTCTGAGATCTCTGTAGCAGAAAAAGCTGGCAGTGGTTTTGTTTCTCTCAGGATGAAATGAAACGCTTTAGAGAACCCCTGCTTTCACAGGTGTGACATTTCCCTGCTGGGAAAGAGATAGTGTGGAATATACTTGAAAGCTTGTAAATTAGAATGTAACAGGATGAAGTAACTGGAGTGAGCCTTTTCCTCTGTCAGGAAAACATCTTGCAGAAGGTTGTGATGACTGCCTTCGCTGACCGCACCGTTGTAACAATAGCGGTAAGTATTAAGCCAGAAAAAGCTCTTTTTTCCTCATTCCTCAGGCAGTTAACCTTGCCCTTAACCAGTTAAACACCACTACATAAAACTAAAAGCATCACAAAACAGAACTAAACCACGAGGCCAGAATATTCCCGTGATAACAGAACAAGTCAGATACCTACTATCAACCTGAAATTTTGCAGTAAATGCTGTCTTGCTATCAAACTAAAACACTCAGATCTGAACAAAGACTTTACAGGGAACTTCTGCATCTGCACTGTCTCCAACAAAATTTGAAGTCATTCTCACTAAAAAATTGAAACCAAATGCATGGTTTGAACCATTACTGAAAGTTGCATCAAAATCTAGGTTTGAATTTTGCCTCTGATGGCTATGTATGTGTAGTGCCTACAAACATAGCACAGATTTATGAGTTGAGCTTTCATAATATTCCTGGTGTGGCTTCTCAAGCTGGGTTATCTTTTCTCTTTTTTGGAATAAAAAGCTGGGTGTACAGTAAAGGTTTTAAAAACTGGAATGGATGCCTAAAGAAGCTACCAGAGGCTAGACAGTGTTAAATGAATAAAGTATTATATTTATTAAAAGGCCTTCAAAGAATACACCTTGGGCAGTGCTAGAGCCTGGCCATGGCTTCACCCAAGATGCATGACGGGTCATGAGTTTTCACACTTCTATAAGTTTTGGCCCATTTACACATTGGGGTTAATTGTCCAATTACAGCTCAGGTTATGCAGTCCCACCCTCCCAGACTGCTCTCCTCAAGTCCCTGTTGTTTGCACTTTTGGGGCCTAAAGCTGCAGGGGTGTCCTTGCTTTTCAGGCTGGAAAAGGATTGTTGTGTCTGACTACACTGTGAGGAGAACTTGCTAACACTTTGTATGATGTTCAGAGTTACACACTAAGGCAGTACAGAATCTGGAAAATATAAAAGCTAAAACTTAAGGCATCAGAATCAATGGGAATTACCCCCCAAAATAAAATCTTTTCAGCTTGAGGTTTATGATGTTCTTTGCCATTTTCCTGTCACTTCTAGAGCCCAAAAGTTCCATATAGCCATGCACGTTCATACATACATGTGCACAGACATGTGGTGGCTACCATTAAGAATATTTCCACCTGTGATAGCAGCATTAGTCAACAAACAGAGGTTTTCTCCATGAGATAAATACGTGTTTCAACAGCTATTTCATTTGCCTTGTCTGGAATCCAGTCCTGTGGTTAGAGATTACAGTGAGGCCTCCTGGACTCTGGTTTCAAGCCTGTCATCGAGTAATTTGTGTCAGGCAAGCCACTTAACCCAGCTCATTTACAATGTGCTCCAAGGTTCTTGGCTGTGTAAATGCTGAAGATTCTGGTGGTGAGATTGTTGTCATTCAGTTCCATGCTTATTGTCCTTCTGGCTGGAATCTCACTTTTCTTTGGCTTTGTTTTTCCAAAGTCAATGTCTCAAGTGAAACAGCACGCATTAATATTCAGCTTTCCTCACAGAGCTGGCTTCATTCCTTCCTCTCCTCATTCACAGCTGATCCTTCCTTCACCCACCTGTGTTTCTGTTCTTTTTTCCAGCATCGCGTGTCTCACATCTTGGATGCCAATATTGTCCTAGTCCTTTCTGAGGGCTTTCTAGTTGAATGTGACACTGCCTCAAACTTACTCCTCAAAGAGGACGGCCTGTTCACCACTTTGGTGAAGACTCACAAGTAGACTCTCTCAGTCCACACTGTTCACAGGACTTCTGGCTCTTTGGTAGTTATTTTTACCTACGTAGTTTCCTTTCACTCTGCTTCCTTTCTACTCCACAGCTTCTGAGAGGACAGTGCAAGAAGCTGTTTCTTGTGTGGTTCCTGGGTTTGTTTAATTTCATGACCATTTATGCAGATCATATGTAAATCTTAGACATGCAGCTGACACTGAAACTACCGTGTCAAGGGAATCCAACCCATGAAGTGCTCTCTGACTTTCAGCCTTTTTAGTGAAATATCACACTTTTAAGAGTTCATTCCCATGTGTACTTGACTGGCTGTATTCATATGGCCTTGAAATTAAGCTCAAACTGGTTTCAAACCTGTAGCCTATGGGATTAAGCAGTTGCCTGGAGCACACCCAAATTAGATCTCAGAGGGATTTACAGAAGGCAATAGCCCAGGAGTGCCCTGAGATAGATGGAGAGCATCTCTGCTGAGGTGCAGAGAACAAGAAGCAGAGCAGGATGCTAAGCCACCTGACAGTGCAGGATGCTTCTCATCCCTATTTCCCATGGGTGAAGATGTGTTTCAGTGGGGCCATAGGATTTATTCCAATAGCTGTGTTGTCCATAATGGCAAAAAGTGAAGTTCGTGCTTAAGTATTTTCAGGCTTGGTGGCAGAGGCTGTAAAGTAATTGGAAATCTCTTCAGGTTGAAGTACAAGGATCTATTCCAAATATTGCTGTAAACAAGGACAGCCTTTCCGCGATGGGGTTTGCCTTGCGTGAAGCCCATTAGTGAGAATTACCCAAATGCAAACCTCCATTTGCTTTCCTTCGTGGCAGCACCGGGTTCACACCATCCTCACTGCAGACCTGGTCATCGTCATGAAGCGGGGGAACATCCTGGAATACGATACTCCTGAGAACCTGCTTTCCCAGGAAGATGGCATCTTCGCTTCCTTTGTCCGGGCTGACATGTGAGCAGCCACACCATGCAGTTTAACAGCTTATTTTTAAACAGATGAAATGCAAATATTTTCTACTCAATGTAACATCACTTTTACCTTTTTTGTTTTGTTTTGTTTTTTAGAGCTTCTTTCTTCACACTTCCATCTTCCAAAATAATAAAGCCTATTGCAATACATATATGCCTGGAAGCAATAAAAATGTCACTTTATTCAAGGCTATTAAATTTCACACATGCACACATGGAGGGAGAAGTTTTTACGTCCTGAGAATGTGGCATTTTCCTTAGACTTTTTATTGACTTTATCTTTGTTTAAAGAGATAAAAAGAATGCACTGATCTTATAAACTGCATATGTTATGCTGGAATCAGCAATCAAATCGTGCAGTTTGTCAAGGAAGTAAGAGGTTCCCCAGATGCATTCTGTCCCCAGAGGGAAAAATTAGGAAAAACATCCAAGCCCGTAACGCTTGGGGCAATCTGCTGTATTCCAAAGGCATAAACTTTGTTCTCCAAGTTGTAGCGGAGGGGCAATGAACGAGGGAAAGGAATTTCATCAGGAATAAGGACATTCTTCTGTCCTTCACTTTAGTAACCATATGTCAGTTGTGACAGAACTATTTTCAGTGCAACGATGGTTTATTCCTACAGTCAATTCCTAAATCTATATTCATTCTTCCCACTTTCATTAAAGATTCAAATCATCCTATGATTATGCATGCTTTGATAGGCTTATAGAGGAATTTTGTACAGTATCTTTGTATTAAAATTGATCTGAATTCATAAACTTGATACTAGCCAATCCTTTAATCTACTAAAATTTCTGCTTAAAATGGCACGTAGTTGGCCAACCACTAAATGTTTTATATGTCTTTAGTCCTTCAAGTTCTATTTGGGGACAACCTTTATTTTCCTTTACATATTTGTGGCCTACCTCTAAATCAGATCTAGTGCAAGGAGGTGTGATTTTCGAGTTATTGCTATATCCTCAAGAATGTAGATGACATTAGACACATATTTACATCAGGCAGCTTTGCTAACGTTGCCTACATCTGACTTTCACACGTGGTTAGATCCTGACCCATGGGCAGTGAACACCCAGAAGGAGTTTCACAGGCATATTTTCAAAGGTACAGCTTGAGAGATCAGCTTTGCTGGTAATATTCAAGGTGCTGCTGCTACAACATTTAGGAAGACAACTAAGTGCAGTTAAGCCTATTTTTAATGTCATTAAAATAACATAAGACACAACATTTGGCCCCCTGCCCCTTTTGCCCCCCCCCAGAAAATGCAATAATTTTGGGAAGTTGTAGGACTTGAAATTTGGGTTACATTTAGTCTCACAGTGTAAAAATGATACAGTGGTTTATCTTTTTAAATTGATTTTTGGAAGTTTTTATTGTGTCTGAATTATTGAAAATAAAAGCTGTGCAACACAACTAAAGAAAAGCTCAGTCTTGAATGTTTTATGAGGGGAAGTACTTCTGTGATTTCCCTGTGAACTGCTGTGAAAAAATTTTTGTTCTTTTCTGGATCAATTCCCTGTGCTGGCCTTTGTCATTCAAATAAAATACATTTTTAAAAAGCAGATGCCTGCAGCAGAAGCACTTATTGTTATCCAAATTTCATGGCCAAAAGGCCAAAATTATTCTTGATTTAATTTAATGGTCTTGAGCAAAAGGATAATTGGATATATACCCTGCTGTCAGACTGGGTATAAAGGTGAAGTACAAAAAGTTTTGTTGTTCTGTGTGTCTTTGATAACAATGCGATCCTGATTTATTTTTAACTGGTGCCAGCCAGTTCAATGAGATCTCTGTTCCCAGTGCATTAAAGGGTTGCCATGGGCCTGGGACTGTGTCTTGTAATACTTAAGAGGGGCCAATAATTAGCACTTCTTTTCTCTTAGATTTGTCCCAGAGCCATTACAGGTGTGAGAAGTACCTTCTTTGCTCACCCCTGGCTTTAGAAGTGAACTCTGCTGATTGAACATGTGGAAAAGAAAATATATACATGAGAAAATGAACATGTGGTGGGGTGAGAGAACCTCACCGTGCTGTGTTTGTTTGGAGGGAGGAGTGCAGGAATATTGGCCCCAGTGTTGGATTCACCACTGCCGAAGCATTGGGTGACTGCTGCAGCGTGTCCCACTGCTGCCCAGCAGGTCTAAAAGCACAATCCCATTTCTAAAGCATTAATCCTATTCAACATACACAAATATTACAAGATAGCAAACATAAACCACCTGCTGCAGACACAGGAGATCTCCTGTTATAGCTGCTGTCCACATGACGGTATAGACTCCCCAAGGGCTTAGGCTGAACATTTTCTGTGTTTTCCTCTAAAGGAGGATGATGTTGCCAATGTTTGTGCAGCTGTTTAGTTACTGAAAAGACTGCAGAAGGGATGAAATCTTTGAAACAAATTTCTTTTGATCTCATGTAAAGGTGTAAAATGTGTCCTGTTTGGCAGCAGTTTCCTGAGGCTGTCATGTGCACACTGAAGAAAACATCAGCCTGGAGACTCCTTCTTTGATTCTTATCACCCTGCCTCTTCTGCTGGTAGGCCCTTCTCTTCCACAGCCTCCTTGCTCTTTTTTCTTCACCATCTCCTTGTGTCATAGACCTTTGAGGCTCCTGCTTCTATCTCTGAATGCTCCTTATTCTGCCTATGCCCTCCCACTCCTTCCCAGGCGAGCTCCATGCCCTTTGCCCCGTTTCTTAAAGCTTCTCTTGTTCCACCCCTGCCATGGGCAGGGACACGTTCCAGTATCCCAGGTTGCTCAGAGACCCATCCAGCCTGGCCTTGGACACTGCCAGGGATGGGGAAGCCTGTGCCAGGGCCTCACCACCCTCACAGGGAAGAATTTTTTCCCTATATCCAATCTAAACCTACACTCTTCCAATTTGAAGCCATTCCCCCTCCTCCTACCAGTGCACTCCCTCACAGAGTCCCTTCCCATCTTTCCTGCAGGTCCCCTTTAAGTACAGAAATTGATTGTGCAACTGCTTGTGGAGCCACAACAGTGTTTCTTAACCTTTGGCTTACAACCCATGGGTATCTTTCCCACTCCTTGAGCCAGGTCTAAGGGCTGGCACAGATCAAACTGCTCCCTTCCTATACGTGGCCTTTCATCAAGCTCATCACAGCTCATGACAGCTCATCCCTGCTGCTTCTAAACCAGAAATATCCCATACAGCCTATACTGAGCCCAAACTTAATCATTCCTAACACTGGAACTTCCCCTGAGCAGTTTGGGATAGCTCTGTTAAGCCAGGGGCATAAGCAAGGCGAAGTCTGCAGGGAGAGATCTCTGCTTTGTTAGGCCAAGTGATACATACAAGAGGTATCTCAAGTGTTTATAAGTTCCAGTCTTGCTGCAGACCTGAAAAAGCTCTTTAGTTGCAAGTGTGCCTGCTTTTCCCAACTGTATCATTCAGCTGAAAGAATATATTCTCCAACTCCTTTTAGGTTTTTTATGGCAGAACACCTCTGCTATAAATTCATACACCTCCATGGAACTCAGTACCAACAGGAACATAGCCCAAAGAAGTTTGCATCTCATTATATATAAAACCTCTGCAAAAAGTAATACTATTGAATTGTGTTTTCTTAAAATAGAAATACAATTTCAAATGTGGTGAAGTGGTAAAAACTCCTTGTACAATAAGTTGTTTCATTTTCTTGATTGTGGTTTTTTTGCCTCCCAAAGCAATGGAATTTTGTGCTTTATTGTGTAAAGATGTCAATACATTCACAGACAATTTTGTTAATGCATCATGAAAAGCTGAAGGAAACCTCACACGAGCATTTTACACAAATGCTTCTGGGTATTTTATCAAAAAATTAAATGGAGATATAATGCACTTGAGTCAACAGCTACCTTTATAAAAAAAGCTGTAGACAGGGGCCATGTCTTCACTATCATGTTTCCATTATCTAGTGTCAGAAGTTGGAGTATGTTCCCCTTGGAAGCACTATAACCCTGTGTCTTCAGTGTGATACTGCCAGTCAAAATCAACTCTAAACTATCCACTGAAACCACACTGCCACTTGTAAAAACCTCTCTGGAGCAACGGTTCTCCCACTAAACGTGATTAAAGGCTGAAATTAACTCAACATATTTGCATCCTCAAGCAGCATCTTTTGAAAACCTTCTTTAAAATCAAAATATGTTATGTAAATTCTCTGATATTAATTCCATGGTGGCATGTGAAGAACTCTTTAGTTTCTTTGGAAACTAAATCCTTTCAGAGGCAAAACTATGAGACTACTAAGAAAAGTCTGAAAACAAAACTGTAAATTAAATTATTCATTGCCATGCAAACATCCCAATCATTTCCACGCTGTTTTTTTACTGCTCTGTTTTTTCTCCACTAGAATTGACCTCTGTGCAGAACTGTGGGGAAAGACTATCAGGTATTCAAATGATGAAAAAAATTGTTGTGAGGCAGAAGTTTGCTGTCTCATACAAATTAGCAACTTGCTGATGCTGTTTTGTTTTGGCAGGACAACTTAAAGTATTGGCTTGAATGAAGCCAAGAAGCTTCCAAGTGTAATCTGTCAAGAGAATAGAGATTTTTAGAAAATCTATTTACTAGAGTTACTACTAATTATTCACTATTGATAGCATTTGTCTGCTGCTAGATACTACCCATTCAAACAGAACAGACATTCCTGGCAGGGGCTGCTCATTTCTCTAATATAATAAACCACATTCTGAACACTATAAAAAAGCAGTTATTTAGAATATATTTTAATTGGTTTCTATTAGGTGTAATTGTCATTCATCACATGCAAGATGCCTCCTTTCATTTTCGTGGAACTCTGGGATTTTCATCCCATGAGCTGCCATATAATAATGCAGCATCCAACACACTGCACATTTCAGCGGTGACTGCAATTCATTCCCATGTATGTATGTATGTATATTAGTCTGCTATATACATAAATACATTACATGGTTATACAGCCTTTGGATTAAAGGTATATGTAAGTAATGAACAGTTCCAGCTAGGACTGCCCAGAACAGTTCCTCATAGCTACTCCCATGACATTTCTTAACTCTCCCTTTAATTTATTTCAGGATTTTCGAGCTATATCCATAAGTATCACTTCAACGTGCAGTAAAATATTTAACCATGTAACTAAGGAACTAATGCAGCTTCGTGTAAATGACATGATCCAGAACCACCACCCTTCAGGATCACAGCTACAGACACCCCAAGGTAGCATATTCTTCCATATTTAATGCTTATATGTGTTTTTATTCTACCAGCCACCTTAGGCCCTTACTCTTTCAGCAATATGACCATTAGACTTCTCCATCAGAGGCAAGAAGGTGGGAGTCTAAGAATCTCTGAGTACTGCAGATTTTCATGGCTGAATCGTTCAGATTTGGGGCCATCTATTTCTTCAGGTCCCACCAGAGCATCTGAGATTTGAGGGCTTGGAATTGCCAGATATTGTGTGATAAGATCTGAAGGTGAGACATGGCATTTCCCTTCTGTCATTGGCATAATCTTAATTTAGCCCTGGAAAAGTCAGTGAGTCAGGGAGGGGAAGCACCAAAGGGACACCACAGTCTAGGAACACAGCTAGTGACTCACTGGAACCATGTTCAACCCACCTAGAAACTGATTTACAGCCTTTCCATAAATTATGGCATGGGAAGACAAGGAAACAGTCCCAAACTGGGGTTGCTCTTCCCAGAGCTTAGGATAAACTCCAGGAAAAGGCACGTAATGAACAAACTTCACTATGCAAGTTACGTTGGACAAGGGGCACTAGTTACATGTATTCTGATGATGAAAACTATTTTTGTCCTCCTGCTCTTAAAGGAACTGGGTGGGGGGGGAAGAGCTGGTTTGGAGTAACAGACCTCTTAGTTTGCAGTTTCTGCTCTTTCATGTTTGATGGATGTCCTGCTAGCTCCTGGAGGGAAGAGTTCACCCACACTATCCGAATATGGCTTATCAGCTTTGTGTCTCTGTGGAAGCCTTGCTCTAAGTGCATGACATCTCTGGATGCCTGCAAAGTCATCCTATCTCTAAGCTAAGATTAGAATTTCAAACAAAACTTATTACAAAGCAGGATTTTCTGAAAGGGCTGGACAGGGCTATAATGTCGAAATTTCAGATACATGTCTAAGCGCATTATTTTATCCTGTTTTTTAGATAGGCATAATTGTAAAGTGATATTTACCATAATATCAGTAATACTTGTGGGTGGAGGGGAATGAAACAGCAAGGAGGAGACACATGAAGGGCCGTAAGAAAACTGGACCTAAAACGGCCATCAATTCTGATCATTTTTTTTCCTGAAAAGGCTGTGTTCACAACACTCAGACACTCTGTTCCTTACCAAAGGGGTTAGGAGGTGTTTTAGGAGATTTTCCCAGCTATTACTTAAATCTCAGACTCAAGTGTGCATGTGGCAACCAAGCAAGTATTTAAAAGGTCAGAGGGGAAGGGTTTTAGTAGCTGTCACTCTCCAGAGCATATTCATAGACTGGAACTTGGGGAAATGGATGCTGTGCTCAGAGTCATGTCTGGAGCTCCTGATCCTCACATCCCTGTGGTCATGGCCCAGCAGGCTTCCTCAAAACTGATCTCCAGTAGAAGTGAGAAGGAAGGCATCCTATGGAACAGGCAGAGAGGAAAAGATAGGATTTTGTGAGCACTTTTCCTGCAATGTATGATGGTGGGCGAAAGGATCAGTAGCTTTTGTTCAGCCACACTGGGGCTGTGCCAGGACTATTTGTGTGTGTTTGATGGATCTCTTCCTATCTCAGCTACAAGAATTCCAGCCTCTGCATGGTGCCCAGTTAAGGGGGAGGAAACCTCCAGCAAGTTAGTGGGGAACACGTGGGCCTGAGAGCTCATAGCGGACTCCTGACAGTGCCAGTGCTGGCAGCAGTTTCTGTTCCACTTCAGTAGTTCGAGGAATGTTGCTCCTTGCTCCCACCTGCCCTCAAAGATGGGTTTGATCCATTTTTCCAAACTAGCTGCTAATCCACACAGTGTGTCACACAGTTGCACTCACTACCAGCAGAGATGGGATGGGGAGCACAGCAGCAGCTTGAGGGGCTGAGTGAGAACGGATGAGGCTGAAAGCAGCCACGCATGTTGGGTTTATGCTCTGGGGTGGCAAGTAAATAAAACAATGTTTCTTGGTGTTTCAGTGTGCCTGATTATAAAGCTGTGGATTTCAAGAACTTCAGAGGAAACTGTGCAATTGGGGCACGTGGCATGAGCTAATTTGTGTCAGAAGTGAAGTCATGCAATTGAAGGATCTCATGAAGAAGTGAGAGGTGGGAAGTGTTCCATGCAGTTCCCAGACAGTTCTTTTTTGAGTTGCACCTAGCAGCCGTACTGGGGAACACCAGTCTTGTTTCTAGCCCTAGAACAGAACAAATACTTCACAGGAGCTAAATGGGAGAAGGGCAGAGAAAGAGAATAAGGAAAAGGGAAAAAGGGAAAGGGAACAGGTTTTTTTCCATGTGTACTAAGCCAATTATTTCCAATAGTTACATCCAAGTGAGATGCACTTTTGGGGCTACATGGAACAAATGAGTCGGTCCCTCTAGAGCTGTCTCTGCCACTCTGTTTGTAGAAGGATAACTTCCCAAGTTCCCCAAGCCTGGCCCACGAAGTGCCACACACCAACAATGCTGACCCTGCGGATACCCACCCAAGTGACTTCATGTGTTTGTACTCAGAGTCTGGTTAGAATCTAAAGGCATTTGTCTTAGACCCTGTTTTTTCAGCTTCTCATCTGCCTAAAGTTAATTTCATGCATAAATATTTAGCTAATTGCCTAATATGACTGGGGCTTTGTGTCTGTCTCTTCTCTGGCTACTGGGTATGTGGTATTAGCAAAGGCCAGTGCTGGACAAGTTTCCAGGAACCACTCATCTATTTAAAGTTGAGCACGTGCATGTGTTCAGCAGGGTGGATATCTTCAAGCTGAGGATTACACTGCCTGTCAGATGTTCCTTCTCAGTTTTACAAGCCTGAATATGCTTAAACCTTCCTGAATGCAGCAGGCCTGTCAAGCTTTTCCCTAGTTTACAGAGAGGAGTGAGGTATTTTGGTCTGTAGATATTTTGTACCCTAGAGGTGATTCACTTGAGTGATACACAGAAAAGTTTGGAACCTCCCTATCATACACACACACACACTCTTCTTGGATACAAGGGAGTTAATCTGACACAATCGCTGCACTTTGCTTCATTAAAATCTGAATTTAGGTATTTTCATAATGTTGATGTACTATTTATTCTTCTCATTACAAACTCTAAGACATCAGGATAAAGAAGAAAAAAGCTGCAATTTCCAAGAATGCAAGTTTCCCCTAAACACAAGGGCCAAAACTGTGAACCTCAACCAGCGGGAAAGATTTCAGGGATTTCACTGGGGAGGTGGTGGAGAGGTTGTTATTGTACATAATTCCTGCTACACCCGTCCCAAATACAAATCCCCATCTGCCAGTGCCCATTTCCCAGCTGAACGGGCCTGACGCTGCTCAGCAAGACCTGTGACCCATGAAAAGAAATGTCTTTCCTTCCTTTCCTGCAGAGACAGGTAATTAAGACTAATGCAAAGGTCATGAGATTCTGGCTTTGGTCCCCCAAACACTTACGCACTAGGCTCGCTTCCTCTGTCTCGGCCAGATTTGAGGGAAGATAAAGTTAGGAAGGCACAACTCTTGGCTTGCCAGGCGAAGCAGGCAGGTGCGCAGCTTTGTGTAACCAGCAATATGGCACAGACCAGCAGTG
>VWZV01012970.1:776-51283 GCA_013397155.1 Irena cyanogastra | reverse complement strand
GGCCCCCCGCCCCGCCCGCCCTGCTCCGCCCGGCCCGGCCGCGTCCCGCCCCTTTCTGCGGTGAGTGGCGGCGGGGCCGGGGGCTAAGGGACCCTGCGAGGCGCCGGGGGTCAGACAGCCCTGCCCTCCCCCGGTGGGACGGGCCAGCCGCCGGGGAGCCGCGGGTTTGTTCCGTCACCCGTTTGGGGACAAAGTTTCGGAATAAAGGGAGGGTTTCCCCCCCTGATCCCGGAAGGGAAGAAGAGCTGCGAGGGAAAATGCTGCCGCCTGCTCCGAGGAGTCCCGTTCCCTGCCTGCCGCGCCTCCAGCTCCGCTCCTTCTTGTGATGCTCTCGGAGGACGGGGCAGGAGCTCCCGACGAGCTGCTGGATGCGCTGCGAGGCTGCAGCCGTCGGGGGAAGTCTCCACGCTGTCTCCGCAGACTAACTTCGGCGAAACCACCGACGTCTGAATCTCCAGGTCCTGAAGGATGCGAATAACTTAGTGCTTCGTGTTCCGGTCCCCATCTGAGCACTGTTGTCTTCCGGAGAAACAGCCTGAGGAACCGAGCTGGTGTCTGTCACGGTACTTTACACCGACTTTGTGAGACTGCTGTGCAGCCTCCCTGCCTGCAAGGAGTCTCCAAATAGCATCTTTCATTACTGCTACGAGCTGATACTGACTGCTCATATAAAAATGATGGTCTGAGAGAGGGAGGGCACTGTAGAACCAGCATTTTGGGGTTTGGCAGGGGGTACCTAATCGGGGCTTCTTCCACAGGTGACAGCTCTGACCAGGTTCACTCTTTTTTTGCAGGGTAAAGCGAGCCCTGCAGAGACTTGCTAAAGGGACTACCCCCCATTTTGCATCTTGCTGAGTGGACTATGGTGGCAGGAGGATGTTGGCTCGCAAGAGTATCATCCCTGAAGAGTATGTGCTGGCGCGCATCGCTGCCGAGAACCTGCGCAAGCCGCGCATCCGTGACCGCCCGCGCAAAGCTCGCTTCATCGCCAAGAACGGCGCCTGCAACCTGGCCCACAAGAACATCCGCGAGCAGGGGCGATTCCTGCAAGACATCTTCACCACCCTGGTGGACCTGAAGTGGCGTCACACGCTGGTCATCTTTACCATGTCCTTCCTGTGCAGCTGGCTGCTCTTTGCCATGATGTGGTGGCTGGTGGCGTTTGCCCATGGCGACATGGACCCAAGCACAGAAAACCCTTCGAACAGCACGAAGTGGACGCCGTGCGTGACATGTGTGAGGTAAAGTAGAGTTTGGTGGGATGAAGGAAGGGCGGGGACAGAGCTGCCAGCTGTCCTGGCATTGTCTGAAGTGCAGCTTTTGGTTTACATGAACCGTTGGGTTTGGTTGAGACAGTTGAGAAGTGCAGTGTTTTCCTCTAGATTGCATAAATTCAGCAAGCCTCCCGGGCTTGGAAAATACTGTACTGTAGATGTCTCTGATTCCTTACAGGATCTGAAAGAGAGGGAGACCTGCTGCTTTTCATGTGTCTCCACACTCTGTGGGTAACTCGATTGCCTGTCGAGATAAGAGCCTGCTGCAAGAGTGGGTATGTGTTATATGTATTGTAACATTGTCTACAGCAGCGGGAGCATCCTCAGCGCCACATCGGCCAGAGGTGCTCCCTCCAGAGCAGTGCCTGAGAGGCAGGGAACCAGCCCTGGGTGGCAGGCAGGGCACCAGTCAGAGGTGCCAGGAAATGTGTCACTTAGGACAAAACTAAATGTGTTTCAAGATGACTCTCCTGAGAGTGTTACATATACGGGGCTTCAAAATACTTTGGTGAAGCCTTAGGCCAGCAGTTGGACAGAGGAGCACTTTCCACACTGTGCATTCCTGTCAGACAGTCAAGCTTAAGGGATGACTGGATTAAATGTCACCTGTTGAAGTGTCAGGGCACTGATAAGCCAACACAAACATACATGGAAGAGAAGACTCTGAATTGCAGATGGGGTAAGCCATAAGATCACTTCAGGATCTCATCAATTAAATCTGCATTTTTAGTACTAGATTTCTAGGTAGAAAAGTCCTAGTTCTGTACCACCAGGCTGCCCCAGATCATCTGCTTCTACACATTGCAGTGCTGTGAGGGTCTGGGGCCTGCAGGGTCTCTCTCTGAGACATCAGCCAATCCACTTCCTTTTTCTCCTTTCTCCCACGAAGTGTTGAGGTACTTCACCAAGTCTGAAGGACCTTTGTGTCTGGCTCATGAAGTAGCAGAGACTTAATTCTCCCTTTGTTTTGACAGTTTTTTTGCTAAATTGGGATTTTCCAAGGTAAAAGTAGAGGGGATTTTTCCACGCTACTCTTCACCAGGCTGGGGGGAATTGGAGCAGGGGTTGCTGTGTTATTTCTTTTCTGACGTCTGGCCACAAGCAGTTTCCTCTGAAATGAGATGTCATGACCCAGCTTACACCCGCAGGAGCGTTACCCCCAGCATTTCTGGGATTTGTGGGATCTGTCCAACCAGAATTAGTGAACAGCTACAACCCTGCAGCTCTCCAGGGTCAGCTGAGGGGACATCCCTGTACATGGCTGGTGGCTCACTCAGTGTGGCTGCTGTGTCACCCCACAGATCCTGAGCTGGGGGCCAAGGGCTTCATGCCACTGGGGCCAGGCACATCCACAGCCACGACTCTGCCCCTGTTCCCTCCCCATAGCTGCCTGTGGCTCTTCCAGGGTGTCTGCTAGGAAGCACAGTGAATGAACCAATATAATTTCAGGTTTAGCCCATGCCAAAGAACACACACCCCTCCCTCATGGGGTGTCCAGGCAACAGCTGCTCCAGTGCCCATGTCCAAGCCATGGGAAATCTTTTCCTTTCCTAAGGAAATCTGGCTACCCCTTTGGTCAAAGTCATGAAGTAACAATGTGATTGCTGACATCTTTAAGAATGGCAAGTTTTAGTATTGCAATGCCAAAATCATGACAAAAAAATTTTAACCTACTCCCCTGACATTTAGGCCCACAGATATTTCAGGAGAGCTTCTTGGGTAGGCGCCATTACATATTTACAGGAAAACCTGGCTTTGGAAATTTTAAGCTCGAGAGCCTAGAGCTTGCACAGCCCTTTCATTTTAAGAAGTACTGCAGAAATTTCTAAGCCTCACATCTCTTTGCCACAGAAAGCAAACATTATCCGAAAAGGAAAGCTGCTACACAACTCTGAGGGGGAGGACCTGGGAACAGTGTGATTTGCCCTTTCTCATTTCACATGGTTAAAATGCTCTTTCACTTACTTCCACTGTTAAAAAGGTGGATTTTTTTCTTTTTCTTTTCTTTTTTTTTTTTTTAAAGAAAGAGTATTGCTAAGAGAAGTCAGACTATTTACTGGACAGAGTTTTAAGCTGAATTAAGCTGACTGAAATTGAATCCAGAAGCTTCATTTCTCCCTGTAACTGAATATTCATGATTATAAGAAATCATTCCATGGATTCTATTCATTAACTCCTTTGTCCCTGATTTCTTCAGAGTGAAATACAAAATAAACCCCCTCAATACAAAGGAATTTGTTAATGATTAAAAAGAATAGAAAAGTCAAAATAAGAAAGTTATTTCAAAGATACCTGTGCAGAGACTGGCTGGTTTTCCCAAAGATGGACTTTCTCATTGCACAGGAAATTATCCTTGATATTGCCTATGCTATTTAAATGTGTTCTCGATACCCCAGGGAAAATATGGCTAGAAAAGAAAAAAAAAATTAAAAGCAGATTAATTGAAAAGCAAAGCAAACCCAACTAATTATTGAGACCCATCTTCATGGGCAGGATATATTTTCCACTGGTATAGCCGTGTTAAGCATTGGGATGCTTCAGATTTATTGGATTGCACTGGAAGGATGTATCTGGAAGGAATAAAGGAGTAAATAAATATAAAAGGAAGTTAAGGACCCTTATATAGACAGGGGATATGACTTTGTGGCTACTATAAATAATGTATTTTGGGAAGTTTGTGGACAGGATTTGCTGATGTCCAGCACCATAGCATTTTAGGGTATTCAACTTAACCCACACTTCTACATCCCACTTCTGTGTTGAAATTTTCCAGCTGGTCTTGCCCTGGCAGTGAGCTGAACCCAAGCCCTGGATCACAGCACTGTCTTGCTGCCAGGGTGTGCAGGGGGCACCGTGGAGGCCACTGGCCTCTCTCTGCAGCCTCATCCTGCTCAGTCACAAGGCCAGCAAGGGTTTGGGAAGTGTCACAAATCTGGGAAAGCCCCTTTTCCCCCATCCGGAAATTCTGGGTCACGATTCAGGTAGCATGAGTGAAGTGCTGCAGTTTTCCTTGTTTCCCTTCCCTGCACAGGCTGGCAGAAGGATCTCAGTGTGCCAGCTGATTGCCCGTGCTTGCCAGAACCACCTCTCTCCACCAAGGGCTTCATGGGATGGAGAAAGTGGAAAGTCCAGCTGTTCCAGAGCTGTTCACTAAGCCAGTGGGCAGCCTGTGCTCCTGGATAGAGATTCCTTGAGCTGCTCAGGGTCACCCAGATGGTCTTGGAGGAGCTCAGGCTATAAAGTCTTCCCTGCCACCATTAGACACTACACCAACCACACAAATCTGGGCCACCAAACATGCAATGCTTTGGCTGGTGTTAACAGAAGGCTTACGTGTACTTAGAGCCATACAAACAGGTCCTTAAGTTTGTTTCTGGAAGTACATGTTAACAGCTTCTCAGTCTGTGCTCCATGTCCTGAGAGTTAAGTGGGTGCAATCTTCCCCTACAGGTCTTTCACCTCCGCCTTCCTCTTCTCCATCGAAGTCCAGGTGACCATTGGCTTTGGGGGCAGGATGATGACCGAGGAGTGTCCCCTGGCCATCACAGTCCTGATCCTGCAAAACATTGTGGGGCTGATCATCAACGCCGTCATGCTGGGGTGCATATTCATGAAGACAGCGCAGGCTCACCGGCGGGCTGAGACGCTGATCTTCAGCCGGCAGGCGGTCATCGCTGTCCGCAATGGCAAGCTCTGCTTCATGTTCCGGGTGGGGGACCTGAGGAAGAGCATGATCATCAGCGCCTCGGTTAGAATCCAGGTCGTGAGGAAGACCATGACCCCTGAAGGAGAAGTCATACCCATTCACCAAGTGGATATTCCTGTGGATAACCCCATTGAAAGCAACAACATTTTCCTGGTGGCTCCCTTGATCATTTGTCATGTCATTGACAAGAGAAGTCCCCTTTATGATATCTCTGCTTCCGACCTGGCGCTCCAGGACTTGGAGCTCATCGTGATACTGGAGGGGGTTGTAGAAACCACCGGCATCACGACACAGGCAAGAACCTCCTACGTGGCAGAGGAGATTCTGTGGGGTCACCGCTTCGTGCCCATCGTCACTGAGGAGGAAGGCGTGTATGCTGTCGACTACTCCAAGTTCGGCAACACTGTCAAAGTGGCTGCACCGCGCTGCAGTGCCCGGGAGCTCGATGAGAAGCCCTCCATCCTCATCCAGACCCTGCAGAAGAGCGAGCTGTCCCACCAAAACTCCCTGAGGAAGCGCAACTCCATGAGGAGGAACAACTCCATTCGGAGGAGCAACTCCATGCGGAGAACCAACTCCTCGCTCATCGTGCCCAAAGTGCAGTTTATCACACCCGAGGGGAGCCAGAGTGCCTCGGAAACGTGATACACAGCTTTGTGCTAGGGCACTGGGCTTTGGAAGGAGGAGGCACCTGTGGTGTTTTGCTTCAATTTCCTTTCACTTAAGAAAACAAGAACACAATGCAGAAGAGAACCATACATGAATTATTTATTCCATTACTTACTGAAAGCACCACCTAATGGCATTAGAAAACACCTTAGCACTTAGTGTATGAATTAATAAAAAATGGCACGTACACTAGAGAAAACACACTTCACTCATGTAATATAATGTGTATTTATACTCATTTTAATGGCATGCTGACTTTTTTAATTGTATTTTTCCTGTCAAGGGTCTCTTTCTTATCTTCTGCTGGCTGTCACAAAATGTGGGGCTTTCCTATGCAAGTGAGTGCCTCACAAAACTTCTGTATTCAACAGCTCCCATGGATTTTGTGCATGACATTTGGATATTGATCTTTCTGTGTGAATTCTTTGTTCTCTTAAAGGGAGTAACTAAATTCCTCTAGGATTTCACTGGAGAAGAGCCACCATTTCACCTTTGGTTTCCTGGGCTTTTTCTTTTTTGTTGGTTTGTGGCAAGGGCATTTTGAGAGCAAATTCAGGTCAGGTGGAATGACTTGTCCATCCCACAGGAAAGCTGGTGTCACTCCAGGCAGGAAAAGCAGCAAAACAACGAAGTGCTGCTCTTCTTCTCAGGGTGAGATACTTGGCTGCAGGACAGCACACATCTTAGATTAGCTGTAGCCCAAGCTGAGAAATCCCAGTCCTCCTGGCTGCCACCTCAGCATCTGTTTCACTGAAATTATTCAAGCTGGAAAAAGAAGATTCTGTTCTTTAACATTTCTCTTCATGATGGAAGACCAAATCCTGTTTTGCTTTCTGTGATAGATTCATACATGGAAGGAAACACATATACTTGCTTCACTTACTTTTCATAGGATTAAGTCTGCATCCTCCAGTAGAAGGTTATTGTTTGCTAGTGGGAGCTCAAAAATGGGAATAAGAGGGAAGCCTGCCAATAATATTAGAGATAGTATTTTCAAAACTATCTGAATGCTTTTCAGGAGGACTTGGATGCTGCTGCTGAATTTCTTGTTTTTAGCAGTGCCGCACCTGTGTTTTTATATAACCTGGAATTGAGAATTGGTGGGAAGAAGCTTTCCTCTTCAAATTAAAATGGGCATTTGTCACCTGTAGGCTTCCCAAAAATGTCATCACAAGTTTTTCTACAAGAATACGTAAAAGTAAGAAATTCTGCCACATTTATTAGCCTAAATTGATACTTTTTTTTTCCTGTGTGAATAAGCATAACTATGGACAAGTTCCTGTTCAGATCTCTCGCAGAAATTGTGTTATGTCTATGGCTCGAGAGGAGTAGTATCCTTGCTCTGGGCCTCCAAGTCACTTGAACATTTGAATGTTTGCTTTTTCCTGTAAAGTGAAATGGTCAAAAGTGTAAGCTGGATTATCATTCTCTCTGAAAGTAGCTCATCAGCAGTTGTTGGATGGATGGTTTCAGGCTTCACAAGGTGTTGTATGGTGGCACAGAGGGGCATTGCTCTGAGCTTTGGACGCCCTGCATTTGGAACAGGTGCTCTCCAGCACAAAAACTCTTACAAAATACTTCATCTGAAGCAGCAGAGGAAATTGAAGTTTCTGCTGAAAGCATTCATTCCCTGCCCTGCCCATTAATGTTCTGGAAGGGTGGATGGTGAACATCTGGAGAAATTAATCTGTCCATTGTGTGTCCAAACAATGATCAGCAGTGTACAAGAGGAGTCAGAGTGAAGCACATACAATTTGTCTCTGTCCTCCATTTCCAGGACTGTGAATTTCTGAGGCTGTCTGTTGGATACATGGTTAAGTCAGATGCTGTGCAAAAGCAGGTTTTATACAAAATAATTTAAAAAAAAGTTACAATAATGTCTTGGTTTGAAAGACAGGTGTCTGCCAAGGAAGGCGTGAACCTCCCTTGGGATGAAAAAAATATGACCCCTTTCCTTCCAAATTATTACAACTTTGAAATTAAGGGGCTTTCAGGCAAAGATATGTGAAAAGGCATAGCAGTTCTTTACTAGAGTGTATAACGAGGCAAACAAACCACAACAACGGCAGCAGCACAAGCAGAACCAGGAGCCCGCCCGCAGCCTGCTCTGCCGCGGGCACCTTTCCTTCCCTGCAGTTCCGGGCACGGCCGCCAGGGGCGCTGCCGGCTCCCGGCCGGGCAGGGCGGGGCCGTGATTCCCTCGCGCCTGCAGGGGGCGCTGTGGCGCGAGCTCGGCCGCGTCTCCCTCACGCGGTGATGGCGGGCCGGCTGGCTGGCAAATGGGGATCGTAGCAGGAACCGTGGCTCAGCGGCTGGGACAGCAGGGATGAGCAGACAGCAGAGTAGCGAAGGAAATGTATTAGAAACTCTGCAGCTCTGCAGCTGTAGCAGGAGCTGCAGGGTGTCCCCCAGGCAGGGGGTGCTGGGTTGGAGTGTAGCGAAAAAAGCCGTAGGCAGCGGAGAAAGCGGTAGGGCTGGGCAGCGGCAGCCGGGCCCTCCCCTATCAGCTGCCTCACGCAGCCGGGAAGGGGAAGAGGGTCGGGATCCTGGGTTTTTCCCTGAGGCACCTGAATAGATGGTAAGGGTCCCTTCCAGACAGATTGGGTGTTAATAAGGTCCCAGTCCAGCAACTGGTCTTACAAGCAAAGGCTCACCCACAGCAGGCAACGCAATGAAAGGACAAAAGCTCTATCGTGGCAGCAAATCCTCTGGGCAGCAACTGCAGACCGGCTGTGCCTACTCCGATGCCAAGAGTGAGAGGAGCCCAGCCCAGCCCCTAACCACCCGGACAAAATCTCACAGTATCTTTGCCCTTCCAAAGTGAAAACCTCCCAGGTAAGAGAGTAGCCAGCTGCATGACTGGCTCATTCTCCCACCTTTTTTGCCTCTCTTAAGTACTGGTCGTTACTGTCTCTTAGCTACGGATGGGACAAAATTCCATGAGAGAAAGAAACAAACGGAAAAATCCTAACCCCCAACAAATAATGATTTCTTCCATTTCTGATTTTCCCTATTCCTTTCCTTTTTGTCTCTTTGTATTCTTCATTCGTTCTTCTATACTCTTAGTCCTTGCTGTATCCCAGCCTTTTCCATGGTCCTTTTGAATAATAATTTTATATTACCTATATTACCTCATTATTCTCCCAGTATTTCAAATGAGCTTTGAAACCAGAACCCCAGAACCATTTTCTCATTTTCTCCTTCCAAATTTTATTTCATCTTTATGGCTCTCTCTGCTTCACACCTAATACACTCTGTGTCTTGGAACACTACTGCAGGGATATTGGTATTTCGAGGTAACACTAAGACACCTCAGTCATAGGCCAGGATGCTGAACAGATAAACAAGGCAGAGCTTTGCACCATGAATGTTATGTTCATATGTGCTGTGCTCCTGCTCCGTGCAGAAAATCCTTCAGCGCAAAGCCCCTTTCTTGAGCAAGTTTTTTAGTCCTGGAAGAGGTCAGGGACAGTGGTGGAGAGCAGGAGAGAGGTCTTTGGCCTGGGAGCTGCTTTCCTGACTGAAAGGACAGATTTCAGACTCAGCTTTGTGGTATCATTGCATCTCCTTTCAGACCTAGCTTTGCCCACAGAGAGGGCATCAGCTGGCAGGACCACAGCTCAATACTTTTATGTATTTATTCTTCCTGGCAACTTTATCAGAAAGGGGTTTTATTTTAAATTTGAGGCCTTCTGTTTGTAACACAGACTGACAGGTTAAGGATGACGGTGAGATTTCTACCAAACAGTGCTGACAGTTCATGTTAGCAGTTAACCATCCATCTCATTGATAACAATTTAGTAAATTAGATTCAATAAAGTATCAACATCATCCCTTCACACTTATTTGTGTCCCTACCATTCCAATCCCTCTGCAACATGGTGTAACTAGAACTGCATTACTTGACATCACTTATTCTGTGTATTTAATATGCTTTGGCTCTTTGTGCAGCCTACCAGAAGAGCAAAACTGTTTTCTAAGGTTAGAAAAGTAATTATAAAGTCCTTCCAGGACAGGCATAATGTCAGGGAATACACTTTATTTTTTCTTCCTAGCTTTCACCTAAGGAGCTCCTCTGTTTTAAATAGAAAAATGGCAGTGAGAGCCTTTGTCCTTGTTTGGGACACCCAGAAGATTCAGAGTTACCGTGGTGGGGACACAGAGCAAACAAACACAGACAGTGCTTGCAGGGGATATAAAGATTAAAGCTCCAGGGTCAAAGCCAAGATCTGAGTAACAGAATTTGGAGGAAACTTTCCCTGTTGGCAGCTGATTCTATGGCTGTCACCTCCAGGACTTCTTGCGCGCTCTTTTCCAGCGTCTGGTGCGAGCCCGGGACAGAAGCCGCAGCTCGGCACTGGAAAGGCCCTCCTGCAAGCCACACTGTGAACCTCTCTGCTACCCCTGGCATCACTCTGGCCTTGTAAAACAATTCTGGCCTTGTAAAACAGTTCTGCCCCTTGAGCATGTCTTCATGAGCACGTTGTCCTACAGCAATCTGCCCTGGCCTATACAGGTGCCTGGCTCTTTCCACAGAAGGGTTACCCTTCCTTCTGGGCTTTCTGGGGTACTCAGGACATTGTAAAGTGAGAGCCAGAGGAATATTCAGATTTAATTAACACCTCATGTGTGCCATAGGCCTTTGCCCTAAAGCCATGTGTCACCCCGGGCCAAAGGGTCATTTCAGTGGCTTTGCCTCATAGCCATTGTGAATGAATTTCATTAAAGTCTGAGCCTTAATCTACACTTTATAAAGTTCAGGCCAGGAATCATGCTTTTACTTTGCAATCTGGAAAGCACCATGGGCACACTATTTTTTTTCTGATTTCTGATTTCTGAAAATAAAAAAGACAGTTAATTCTCCACATCATTTTTTTCTTCACAAACTATACACTAAGGACATTTTGTGAAACCAGTTTCCAAGCACTCCAGTGGGTATTATTAGCAATTTTTTTTTTTGCTGGAAGCTGCAAAAGTAGTTAGTCCAAGACCAGAACGGAGCTTTGACAGCAGAAAAACCATTAGATATTATATGATGAAAGGAACAAACCTTTCATTATTTTCACAAAATATAATTGCTGCTGAGCCTGATGTTTTCAAGACACTGATGGGGATTTCTTGAATAGCCAGGTGAGAGTTAACTTCTTCTCCTCCACATGCTTATATTAAAATATTTTTTACCTATATTTGTGTTTACATGACATCCAGACTAATCTAAGATGATAGACAGGAATTTGTTAGCATATTAATAATGCTTCTCAGCCCTATCTCCCTGGATTGCGTTTTCTATTTTCCCTTAAGAATTCTTTGAACTTAAAAAAAAAAAAAAAAGATTTCTCATGTGATAATTGGACAGTAAAGATAAAATACATTCCAATAATTCCCTTATTGGATGCTGAAGAGAAATTTAGCCTGCAGAGACAAGATCAGTGCTGTCCAAGAGAAACAGCCACTGGGATTAAGGCACTCAGAGTCAAGACACATCACCAAGGGCTTGGACTAAAAGAAATATTTAAAAATAGTAAGTATTCAGGGGGTTTCTGACTGAGGACTCTCAGAACACTGATGAGTTACTGGCTAGCAGTGAAAGGAATATTCTAGGATCATTAAGAGACACTTCAATGTAAGGAAGACAAAAAAAACATCCATTCAAGGAAAATATAGTCTATACTTTATTTATTGCTACCAATTATTTTAACATTTAGGTTATTAAAAATTCAAAGAGGCAAAAAAACCATGGTGGATTCTCTCTTCACCTTTAACAAAGGTTTAACACCTTTTTTTTGTACCCTAAGGAGAGTTGATCTGTCTGAAGGCATCACTCCCAGCTGAAACATGCTGTAATTTTCTGGAGGATACTTGTTAATCTCTACACCCTTTTCTGGGCCCAGTCCAGGAGTAGCTGTGCATGATGTCATGGCCTGTATTGCTCAGTATGTCAGATGGGATGATCTAATGGTCCCTGCTGCACTCCAAATTTATGGATAGGGAGAGTTTAATGAATTTTGGTCAAGAGAAAGCTTTCCTCTGAGTCTTAAATTAATCTCCCACAGAGGAAACAAACAAACATGGGGAAACAGAAACCCCAGCAGAGTTAGGCATCCCCCAAATGGTTGATTTATTTTGACAAACGCATTTCAGTGCTAATTATGGATTCTTCAAAAATCATTGACAAATGTCTCTGGGGACAATTTGTAAAAATTAGGGTGTCTTGTTATTACAGGAGTTTACTTGGCTTCCTGCTGTTGTTAAATTTTGGCTTAGTAGCAAGAATGGGAAAGCCAGCTTCTGCGTGGGTCAAAGTGAAATGATATTTCTTGATCTTATGGTCTGACGTCTACTACAAAGACCATAAAACTGAGGAGTGGCACTGGAGTGACTGCAAAGGGCTATTGTGGTTTGAGGCTCAGCATCTTCCTCATCCAGGGAACATCAGTGCTTTCCTCAAGTGTTTTTTTTTTTCATTTGTAACCACAATAACCATGAAAATTGATTGCATCCTCCCATGGCCCAGCCTCGTTATCCTTCAGGGTGTAGTTTTTGATGTTAGGTCTTTCATTCTGGGTCATCTGGGTTGGTCTGTCAGAAAGGGACTGCTTCTGCTGACTGTCACGGTTTTCACATGCAGTCAAGGGCAGGACATGAAGCCAAACTGAAGGGTTGCAACACACACTGAAAGAAACTCTGCTGAGTTTGAGCAAGAGCAAGTGACAATTGTTTGCCCCTTGGGTGGTCAGCTTTTCATCTCACAGCTTTTCAGAAATATGTCAAGTACTAATAAATGTTGTCTGCTCAGCCTTAGCTGGTGTTTTAAATCATATTATAAACAGATACTATTCTTGGCTGATCAGATTAAATTGTTTGGCATGTGCTATTTTTTCCATATACAAAATCTCACTGCATTCTTTAAATATTTAGTGTTAAATTAAGAGAGTAATAAAATTTCTGGACTGAAGCTCTCCTTACAGCCAGCTCCTTTATACTGTCAACATCCACATGAAAAATGGAATACAAGACTGAATGTGCTCCATAAAATATTAAATTTAACCTGATTTTAAAGATGTGAATATCCTTCGCTTTATATTAGCAGCAAGTATGGTGTTATCAGTCATGGGTGTTTTCTTTAAGGGACAATAATCTGTTCAAATTTCAATTCAATACTCTGGTTAAAGATAAAAAGCAGAAGGCAGTGAGTCTTAATTCAGTCATATCCACTACTAGAGGAAAAGCACAAAACCAGAGAAATAAGAAGTTCAGAAGACTGAAATAAAGATTTCTTGACTATGTGCTGAATGGTAGGTGGAACAGTCTTCAAAACAGAGGTGCCAGAGACTTAACAAATGGCGATGTTTAATCTGAAAACATGCACAAGACATGTACAAGCACAATAATTTAGCATGGAAATGTAACCAATCATATCTTTGTCATTTTGGATGTCAACATCTGAGCACTTGCTCATTGAGAGGCTCTTAGTGGTGTCCACAAAACAGAAATACCATTTTAAGTAGGTAGCCATACCTTGCACAATGTTTGCAATCCACTGCAGATCACTCAGTCAGCACATGGTGATAACTCCTTAGTCTTTCCAAAACCATGCATCTGTGTATATCAACATATTCTTTCCTATTCCACTTCAAGCACAGAACTATTAATTCATCAGTAAAATCCTTCAGCTTAAGTTCTCCTTGGACATATTATCAAGTCAAACGANATATATAATGATTCTTCATTCTCAGAGACTCCACTGTGCTTTAGAGAGAAAAAACCTTCACTAAGATGGACTTCTCTCCTACCCTGGGCCTCAGCTAACTACACTCACATTTGAGCAAAGCTTCCAGCTCCATCTCTTCTGGCAGATATTAAGGAAGGTCCGACACTGCAGAAAATGCATTTTTTTGTTTGGGAGAGCAGGCTCTGAAGTGGGAATTTTCATCCTTATTAGGTCAACCTAGCAGTGATTATTGTGACATGATGTCACAGGAGGAGTGCTGGTTTTGAGAGCGGTTTTTGTTTGTAACTCTTTCCAATGTGTTGGTTTAGATTTCTGTCAAGTGTCTCAGTGAGTTTCTTGTGGTCACTTTGCTCTTGGAAATTTTCAACTTGACTTACATTTGCATGAAGTGGTGGAGAAAGGCTGGGAACTCTTATCCCCATTAGGATTTCCAGGCCTTTCATATGAGTATTTTGGGAAATGACAGTAGGGAAATAAATTGCAGAGGAAAAATGTGTGCAAATACACATCCAAAGTTCATTGATGTTTTGCTTCTGTTGTGAAAAGAGAGAGAGGTTTGCTTAGTAGCAACAGATTCCAGACCTCCCTTTGAAAAACCTGCCCACAATAATTGAGTACATGAAATCATCAAGAGGCTGTGGCATTTCAGCTTGGTAACACTGCCACAAATACAGACCTATCAGCACCATACACACCGAAAAGGGTAAAATTACCTTTCGAGGGGTGAAATGTCCATTATCAAAGACACAGAGAGCTTGCCAAATGATTTCACTCAGAGATGTGAGATTTTAAAGGGTTGCAGTTACTCTCAGTGCCCTATTGTGTCCCTGGGGACCTCCCCAGCCATGGATGATGCCGCATGGGAGCTGCACATGTCGTGCAGGACATGGAATTTGGTTATGGAAATCAGCAGCCAGCATAGAGCTACGTGCAGCCCCTTCAGCCAGGCAGGGACTCGCTTCCAGCTGGGTCACACGCCATGACCATGGGAATTCCCAGCAGCAGCAGCAGCGAGGATCAGCCTTGGACCCTCTTGCTCTCCAAAGCACATGTGCCTGATGTGCCCCCAGGGAAAGCTCCGTCGGAGCTGCCAGAACACGGTTCAAGGGGCTATCACAGGCAAACCAGATTCCTGCTTCCATTCCTTGGCTTTTCTTTTTCCTCCTGCGAAGCCACTGATTATGGCATGTGAGGGGTTTGCACATGCTGAGCATTGGCAACATGGATTCTCTGTGGTAAACAGGGGACAGTGGACGCCGAAACAATTTGGCTGGGTCACTCCAGTGAACCAGCTCAACAAAGGGCTGCTGGGCAAAAGGAAGAATAAAATCCAGGAGTGGTAGGACAAGCCATCCCCAGCACACATGGAGTATTGTAATGAGACAATGGCCAGGCAAGATGGAAAACAGGGATATCAGAGACAGCAGACTCGAAGGAATTTGTCATCCAAGGGAGGAGAAGACAGCTCCTCTAGGGAACCAGGCTAATGTGGGAATGTTCTGAAGAAGTCAAGGGGTGGACAGTTTTTAAGGAAGGCAGAAATGAATGTCAGCTGGTCACAGTTTTAAAAACATTTTTTAGTAGATTAACTATTTTTTCTGGTGAAGTAAATGTGGTTTTGGTTTATTTCAGATCAAAGCCTTTTGAAGGGAAGATCTGCAACTGCTGGGTTCCAGTTGTTGTTTTGAGAATCACTTGCTAAGACATAGGTACCTAATAAATTGTGAATTGTAGAGTACTGCCTGCTAATATGAATAAATAGAACAAAATTAAAACACTGGGGATGCTGTTACCCACTGAGATAAAAAGTATTCAAGGCCAGGCTGGATGGGAATCTCAGCAGCCTGGTCTAGTGGAAGGTGTCCCTGCCCATGGCAGGGGGATGGAACTGGATGAGCTTTGAGGTCCCTTCTAACCCAAAGCATTCTGTGATTCTGTAAAACACCTGAGCATCTCTAAAATCCTAAACAGTTCAGCAATCCCTGTACACTTGTGTGAAGCCCCCTCCAAATTAGGAGAATTCTTAAGTATCCTACTTAAATATCTACTTAAAGAGTACAGACAGGAAAAGCATTCAACAGGAAAAGTGGCAGGATCTCCATAGCATAAATCTGTCTAGCAGGGGAATTTTCCTGATCCTGAAGCAGCCCTTCCCAGGCAGCGTGGGTGTGTGCCTTCCAGCCTCAGGGAGCTCTTTAACCCTAAACTTCCATACAACCACAAATATCTTTGTTTAGACATTTCAGTGCAACATCTGATAGAAAAGGAAACAGCAGTAAGGTTCTAGCTGCCCTTTCCATGTGGCAGCAGGTTACTTTTGTTCCATAGGTTTTCTGGTAAAAAAAGGAGAGGAAGATTATGTAGCAGCAGAACTTCACTTAATAAAAATGAAAAAAAAGATACGTCAGTAATCCAGTAAGAAAACAAGATTTGGTGTTCCCTAACATAATATCTCACAGTTCAGTACTGGTTTTGAAAGAATTGTCTCCTTTTGGAGACAGACTTCCATACTGGTGCTATTTGAAACGCCAGATATGAACAATGCACAATGAAAATAAATTTAAGTAGACTGTTTAGATCACCTTTGTGCATTTATTAGATCTGTCCTGCCTGTGAGCCTGTGAAGTGCCTTCATGCTGTGAATGTGAGCAGCTCCTATCTGAAAACAACTATCAGGTGCAAAGAAGAGATTCAGGTTAGCTAAAATTTGTGATTTGTTCTGACATAATCTGAGCATAATCTGAATCTGGTGTTTTGTGGAGGATTTCAAGTTTTCCAGATGCAACCTCATAATATTTTACAACCTTTATTCACATTAACTCTGCTGTATTTCCAGAATATAGAACAACTGTTTTAATTTTATAAACAGCATTTGTTTCTGGCTCAAAAACATACGACGTACACCCTAGTTTGCATTCAAGTAAGTTGGTCCCCAAATTTGTTGTGGGAAAATGTGTGAGCGCAGGGATGAGCAATGGCCCACCACTGAACAGGGATTTTCTGAGTTTGCTGTGCTACCTGCCACCAAAACATGGCCAAAGTAACACAGCTCAGCTCAGTCTGGACCAGAAAAGGCTGGGAGGACAACCCTCTGGATGTCTACTGTCATAAACCAGTTTAGCCTTATGCCTTACAATTACATAATCACATGTACTACTTGTAGCCAGGGAGAGATAAATTACTTATCTCATCTGAGCAAAGGTCCAGTAGTCACTTGAGAAACAAAATGTCCAGCAAGAAGACTCTCCAGGGTACTGAGCATTCCCAGAGGAAGCGAGGGACACGTTTCTTCTCAGGAGATTTTCCCACCATTGGAAAGCCAGGCCGTGATGCAGTTTACATAACAACAACAACAAAAAAAAAAGAACAGATCCCAGCAGTAACAGATCAACTGTGCTGGTTTGGCATATGATTGTTTTGGGGTTTTTTCCTACTTCATAAACCTGAAATTAAATATCCACAAACAGTATTTTATATCATTTTCCTGGTGGTACATCTTTCCCTTTGCCATTTGAAACAGAAAAGTCAGGACTGCAATACAAAATCTCACTGGTATCAAGACCAGACCACAGTGCACACATCCCCTTCTGAAATACATTGCTGTGCTATATGAGAGGAGTTGGGAAACATGATAAGGATGTCATAACTTAATTTACAGGAATTGGTTTTCTGCTGAATTCTCCCATGGAACATGTCCCAGAGTACAGGAAAGGGAGGCTCTGTCTAGTCCCTCATGCATCAGTCAAAACTGGATTTCTCACAAAAATGGAAAAACGCCTAAATACCCAAAATACATATCCTGCTTTTGTATAACCTTTCTTTACTAAGTGCTAAACGCCAGCATGCTAAGGGAGAAGGATAATACTTTGATTATTTTTCTGCATAATAAAATGAATTTCTTGAAAACTACCTTTCTTTCCTCATTACCTTTCTGATAAACTACAGGGTAGGATGAAATTACAGCCATAGGAATGTATTCTCATTATAGATCAAGCCTGGAGGCTGTTTATCAGACTGGCTTTACCAGAACCCAAAGCCTAGAAATCCCCAGGAATTCATTCCCTTCCACACAGTACAATGTTTTGGGAGAGTGGAAAATCAGAATAAACATTCTTTACTCTGTGTGTATATCTCCATATAAACACGTGTATACATAGCTCAAGGAACAATTTCAGAAGCCAAGATTAACAGATATCCTACGTTAAGTCTTGTGTGTTGTTCTTCTGAAGTCTCCAATGGACTTCTTCTGAAAGCCTTTAAAAGATGGATCCTGACCTCTTCTGCACTGCTGCCTAGTTGGAAGAGGATAGAAAGCAGATCAAGGCTTGTGTAAGAAATACATATTCTCTCTGATGGAGCAGTGTTAAGAAATAAGCCCTGGGCACAGTATCGTCCTTCAGTGATAAGCAGCTATTGGATCACACTTTGTGCAGAGGAGAAGCCATATGGCAGCCTATTTCTTGCTGCACTCATCAGTAAAAGAAGAGCCAGTCATTCACCATATATTTTGGCAATCCATGCTCTGTATTTCCCAGGAAACACATTCTTCCATAATTTAACCATGTCCTACGTCAGTGGTCATTTCTCTTAGTGAGAGATATGTGACAGAGCTCCAGTAGAACTTGCTTCTTGCCTTCCTCATGCTTTTGTCCCTGTTTTGGCTGAGGCAGACAGAGCTGGTCAGGAACAAATTGAGAGATTCAATATACAACCATAATTTAGTCTGATTAAGAGAAAAAATGAAGGGTGGGTGGATGAACAGAGTTCCCTGACTGTTAAAGGGTAGTTGGGAGCATTGCATTCTTCAGTATCACTGGCCTGTCACCTTGGGGAGTTCATTTCCACATAAATCAGATGTTAACCAGACAGGGGAAAACTGTTCTCACTGTTACAAAGGAGGCAGCTGGCCAGCTCAAAAGGACAAAATCTCTCTCTATTCTTCTGGGACATATGGAAGCGGTCATTACAAAACAATATTTATTTATAAACGCACTTGGCCCCATCAGTTGGTCTTGAATATATAGAGGAATGGAGCTTATTATTAAGATAAAGCTTTCCCATGACCTATAGAGGACATTGCATAGGGACCACAGATGGTCTGTATTAAAAAAGCTGGAAAGTTTATGTCAATGGCCATGAAAAGCTCAGATGGAAAATAAGTAAATAAATAAATAAGGAGGTCACCAGCAAAGACAAGGTTAAGGACACTGGAAAATGGATCTTCTAGGATATTTAACCTTTATTTATTTAATTATGTGGAACAGATCCTGACCTCAGCTGCATGTGTCTCTTCTGAGCAGCTCTGCTGAAGTTACCCAAATTATTCTGGATTTGCACCACCAGAGCTGAGCAGATAGCTGGTCTGTCACACAGGCAAACAACCCCGTGGCAATGGGATTCACACAATTAGTGCCAAAAAAGGCTCGAGGAAGGACATTACTTCAGAAGCACGTGCCACTTTCTGATGCAGGTATGGTATAATGTCTATCCCTATCAGATGAACTGGTAAGGACCCAGCTTCAGCTGTATAACCCAAATCATGGAGCTTCTTAGCACAGAATGTGTAGCCTGTTTTGAGATGGAAAACCAGAAAAATGACCAAGAAGCATCTCAAAACCAGATTCAGTTTTTATTTACCTGGGCCTTCAGATCACAGAATCAGAAATTATTCCAAGTTGGAAAGGACCCACAAGGATCATTGAGTCCAACTCTTCAGTGCATGGCCAATACAAGTGGGATCAACCCTCTTTGGTGTTATGAGTACCAGGTTCTGACCAGCTGAGCTGACTTAATGCAAGCTGGGCTGACTAAGCCCACGGATCCTCTCTGCTCTCAGCAGCTCTGAATGTGCCCCCAGCCAAATGCAAACAGTTCCCCATCCTGGCTGGCCTGAAGCCTTGAATCCAAGGGTTTGTGTACCTGCTCACTCTGTGGGAGCTGGGGAGCATGGGTGGTGATGTTTGCACAGCTGTGGGCTCACTGAGCACCTGCAGCCTGGCTCACAGCCTCTGCCTGCACCTCAGCTGCTGCTCCCTTCAGCAGGCACGGATGGAGCATCACAGCAGCATCTCCTCACCCATCTGCATGGCCAGGGGCTTTCCTGTCACACACCGGCTCCTTGGGTCCCCCCATCTGCCAGAGGGATGCCTTCCCTCAGAGCCTTCTGAGAGACATCCAGCTGGGAGTACTGATTTTTCCAACCATTCAAATGGATGTCTCGTGTTCAGGTGTGCCAGGACACTCACTGACACGGCAGGAACTAGGAAAAAAAATCCCTGTTTCTTCTTCTTTCTGAAAGAAGTCTCCTTAATGGTTTAGGAAGAGGAGTGAGGCCACAGAACCTGGCTGGGAATGAGACCCCCTTCCCCCAGAGTTTCCCAATGAAAATGCTACACCTGTCAGAGCACCACAGGCATGTGAGGGACTGACTCACCACCATCAGTGAAGTCCAACTTCTAAATGCTGAGGGTGCTGCAGCAGGTTTCCAGCTATCCCTGACATCAGAAGGCCAGGCAGGCATTCACACAAGCAAAAAAATATGGGTGCATCTCCACTCTTGGTTTGCCTCACTTTTTCCTTAAGCACCTGATCTGTCACAGATGACATTTCAGCTCACTTTATTCCAGAGCTACCCAGCTTTCTCCCAGACATGGAGAAGGCAGGATATCCTCTGGATATCCCAGAGGTATGGGTTCAGAATAGGATGTAGTCCTATTCTCCCAGGACACACCGGCTTGGACCTTCCCAGCAAGTGGAATTCCTGAGCTGGGAGCAATCACCCTGCAGCTGGTGAGGCCATGGAGGAGCAGGGGACTATGAGTACCCTAAAACTGGAGCACCTAATAAACATTTGAAATTACTGATAAAACCCCAAACAAACCACACTGCAATTCAACATTATCTAGTATTGTTTCCCATGGTAGGATAGATATGTCAGTCTGATTACTGCAGGTTACGTTTACAATTATTGAAGAATTTTTTTTCTTTTCCTGTGACCTTGGTATATAGTTTACACGGAGAGAAAAAAAAATCTCACAGTGTTGTTTTACAGAGTAATTTTCCTTACATTCTTTTTATTTCAACTTTTCTAGGGGTGGACTTTTTTTGAATAGTAAGAAGGAACAAAACAGTTGAAGCACATACAACCCTCTCTGGTTTATGAAAATGCAAGAATTTCCCACTACTTTTCCATGCTGAGGTGAAAATTTTAATCTGGAGTGCAATAATTACTGCAATATGGATTTAGTTGGGTATGTTCAGTTCCGTCTTTGATCCAATGAAACTTCGTGGAGACTTTTGCAATTGGAAGTAAAACAGGATCCACAATCATTTTTTCTTTGCGATAAGAGAAAGAAATCAAACTTTCATTGCTTTTATAGATCATTAACAGAATTTTTCAGCAGTGTTGGCCCCAGTGTGAATTCCTGGTGCATACCACTGGTGACTGGACTTCATGCCATAGATGACAAAGGTTTGATCCTGAAGGTCAGCCAGTTTTCACGTCACCTCACTGCCCACCTATCTAAACTCCACTTTGCCAGTTTGTCTGTGAGGTTATGAGCTTGGTCAGGCATGATTTGTAGATTTGTGCCTGACTATTCCTAGTCACCTTCTTGTCCTTTATATGTTTGGAAATAATTTTCAGGATTAGTTGCTCCCTCACCTTCTCAGGGATTAAGATGAGGCTGGCTGGCCTGTAGTTCCCCAGAAAGGCCTTCTTGCCCTTCCTGAAGATAAAGGTGACATTTGCTTCTTCCAATCAGCAGGAATCTGCTGATTGTCACAACTTTTCAAAAATAATTGAGAGTGGCCTCACAATGACATTGGTCAACCCTTGTGGGAGCAATCCATCAGGACCCATGGGCTTGTATAAATCCAGTTTGTTTGTTTTGACATTTACTCATTTGTTTTAATCATTTTTGGACTCATTTCTCTAGTTCTAGAAGCAGTGGTGCTAAACATGTCATCTCACAGTCTGCAAGTTTTTAAGTCCACACGCCATCCCATGAACAGAGTCAGAGGTTAGAGACCTGTCCCACACTGCAGTCTTTACTATCTGCTTCATCCCTCACGGTAATCTAGTTTATAAAACATAAAGAAGAGGAGATTAAATAATTTTAATGCTGTTCTCTGTAATGAGAGCCATGTTTGTACACATTATTTACTCTGGCTCTCCTTGAAACAAACAGCAATGTTTCCAAACCAGTGCTGTGTTTTGGGGTGAATCT
This sequence comes from Irena cyanogastra, assembly GCA_013397155.1. NCBI lineage: Eukaryota > Metazoa > Chordata > Aves > Passeriformes > Irenidae > Irena > Irena cyanogastra. The sequence goes on along the minus strand of VWZV01012970.1, from coordinate 29,674 downwards.
CTCCAGTTCTCATGGAGGCTATCCTGGGTGGAATTACAAACACTGATTCATCCCAATTATCTGTGCTTAGAGCCATTCCCCATCTTCCCATGCAAGATTCTGAGTAAACCACAAAGGGAAAAATACTATCACACTGCAACCTTTCTTTCCAAATTCTCCGCTGTCCCTGGATACCACAGGAGCCCATTTTAACCACAGTAGGGACAAAGATATTTATTTTGATTTATGCTTTCCTATCTGCTCTGCCTTAGCCACAAGAAACTGATCTCCAAGCAGACGCACCATCTCTGCGTATCTCTGCTCCCCAACCAGACAGTGCCTATTTCAGAAGTCAAACTGAGATCAAAAGTTACTCTCTGGTTCATGGGTGGAAAAAAACAAAACAAAACAAAACAAAAAACCCACTTTGAATCACAAGAGGAACTAAAGGAAAAGATGTCCATCCTGCACACTGCTGTGTTCACAGTGAGTACAGTTGGTTCCTTTCCCACACATCTTGATTGTTTATTTGGTTTTTGATTAAGCTAACATGCATTTCAACAGCTGCATCCCTGAGAGTTTTAAAACTTATCTAGGAATATGCTAACCCATCAGCAGGAAAATAGGACTGGGAGTAAGAAAAATCATAAGTCAAGACAGATGCTGAAGCTTGTTTTTCTCGTAGTGTGGTGAGGTAAATTCATGTGCAAAAATTTCACAAAGCACACAATGACAACACCAAGTGTGTCTGCCCAGAAAAGTTGTGGATTTGTCATCCCTGGGAGAGTTCAAGGTCAGGTTGGATGGAGCAACCTGGGATAGTGGAAGGTGTCCCTGCCCATGTCAGGGGGTTTGGAATAAGTTGATTTGTAAAATACCTTCCAATCCAAATCAATCTGTGATCCTATGATTCTATGAAGTGTTAATCTGTTTTTTAAAAATAATAGTTTTTAAAATTGCCTCTAGAAGAAAAAGAAGAAGGAGAAAGCAGAAAGCAAAGGAGACAGGAGGAGAATGAGATGGAGAAGGAGAAAAAAAGGAAAGTTAAAAAGCAAAAGGAAATGGGAAGGGGAAGCAGAAGGAAATGGGAAGAGGAAGGGCAAGAAAACAGAGATAAAGGCTCCAATTGTCCTTGTTTCAGCAAATTAAAGCTGGAGCCATTGATCATAAACAGCCAGTTAGAATTTTGGGTCTGAGCCCCAAAGCTCATACTCATGTATGAGTATGTGAGCTTGTGGTCAGACTGAGGCTTTTAAATCAAGGTACAGAAATTCCACAACAATAGAGCCTCCCTATATTTAAAAATATTTAGAGCTGAACCCTATAACCTCAGCTTCTTGCCACATCTCCCTTTCTGTTCCACCACTAAAGTGTCAAGGGTTTTTTTGATCTGTGAACGAAAATTATTGTCTGCACTCTAAAGCCACTGTAATCAAAACATCAATTAAATAAATATTCTGTTTATTTTCATTCTCCTTATAGAAATAATGCAGAACTTTGCCTTAATAGGGACAGATTAATTGCATCATGTTTAAAGTCAGTTTTTTGGATGACTTGTCTTGCTAACCAGATCTGATGGTAATTTGTCCTAGATGGAAACCAGTGAATTTTAAAAAAATAGGTAGAAAAGGGGAAAATCTGTCTGATAATTAAGTGGCTTCATAGTACCTGCCATAAAACTGACCAGCACAAATCTGTGTTATTTTTTATGGCTACTCATATTGCTGGTACTGGAATTGTGAAGTCAGTTGGTAATAGAGGCTCAATCTGGTTCCAAAAGAAATGAAAAGATTGTATTTCTCACATGTTGCTGAAGAAAGAGGCAACAGCATGTGAAAAAAATCACAGAATCGTGGAATAATTAGCGCTGGAAAGGACCTCCAAGATCATGGAGAGAGGGAGGGAAGGAGGAGAGAGAGGAGGGAGGGAAGGAAGGAAGGAAGGAAGGAAGGAAGGAAGGAAGGAAATTTTAAAATCAAAGATAATCACAGCTAATATTCCAAAAGCAATTTCTGTGCCAACTGTAACTAATTCGTAATATCCACACAAATACCTTCTTCCAAGGATGTACCATGCCAGAGGACTCCCTCTAGAAACGGGCTCTGTGTGATGGATAAGGCTGAGGGAGGGAGCTCTCTGGAGCTGTCCTCGCCACCTCTGAGGGTCCAGTTCTTGTATGTAACACCAGGAAAACAGGGTTTGGAGGGGGTAAACCACCAGATTAAAACCTTCCTGAGCAGAAATTGGTGAGCAGTCTGCTGTGGAGCAGCCCAGAGTAGGAGAGAGACTTGTGCAAAAGATCACTCAATCTTATACAAAGAATTTTTGTGTTATGTTTCAACTGTGCTATTTTTCTCCCTGATGATCAGTGACAGGACTTGAGGGAATGGTATGAAGCTGTGTCAGGGAAAGTTTACCTTGGACATCAGGAAATGGTTGTTCACCCAGAGTGTGGTTGGGCACCAGAACAGACTCCCCAGGGAAGGGATCACAGCACCAGGCCTGACAGAGTTTGAAAACATGAGTTCAGGTTCCCTCGTAAAGCAGCGAGACAGATTTAGGGGTTTTCAAGCCATCACTGCTTGCCAACCAGCATCATTAGGTACACGAAGAGCTAAATCCTGGATCTGATTGAATAAAATCTACGGAGACAAGGTAATGAAACCCACGATTTCCACTTGCCATCCTACTTAGAGTTGGGGCAGAGTGGCACATGGTGCTTTGAGCTGAATAAACTGCTTTCTGCATCAGCTCCTCTGACAGCCTAGTGACCTAAAAGAGAAGGGCTTTCTCTAAAAGAGCAAGAGAGAGAGGTTTATCACCCAGTTTATCACCCTGAGCAGCTCTGGGATGAGCACTACAGAGCAGGTTCAGCGTAAGCAAGCAGGCACCAGCCCAGCTGTGCCGCCTGACTTCATCTCCAAAGGGGTGCAGGGACGCTGCTGAAGGGTCATACCCAGGGGTTGCCCCCCCACAGCCTCTTATCTCCCACAAACTTGCTGCATCAAGATGGTCCTCGCTGGTTGTTGAACCTGCAAAGTCTCTCTCAGCTCATAGAGCTGCTCTTGTTGAGCAAAACCCTAATTTACCTGACAAACGCAATGACAAATGATGAAGCTTCAGTGTACTCTGGCTTATTTGTTATTAGCCATGGTGTAAATGTTCCAGGAAAATAGTGCTTAATACCCCCCTCAGCCAACAAAGCGGCTCTTTTACGGCTATTTACAGGAAGGGCTCGTTTCCCTGAGTGAGTTTGCTTTGACGTTATTGGGAGAGGTTTTGTGGCAGATATTTACACTAGGCTGAGTGGCTGTGGCATCCTCTGATCACACTCGACACAGGCTGGGGGCCCAGGCTGCCAGAATATAAAAGAGCACTTCCCACAGCACCTTATCAATTTGTTGTGCTGCCTGAGTGGCATGATTACTTTTCCATGGCCGGGAAGGCTGACTAACCCTCACTGAACCATTAATCTTGGGACAGCTTGAACCAAGAGAGATTTCTGTAAAAATAGACCACAAAGAATGCATTGGAGACAAGAGGCTTTACATCTTTTACAGCTTCTTGACCTCTTCTGGCTGGATTTTTTTACTAATAGGGAGGATTTAAGGGAATATCCTGGAGCCCCAGCGCAGCACAGTGACCAACGTGCAGAGCTCCTCTCAGTCACGTTTCTGAGCAGTGGGGCTGCTCAGTCTGTGCTGTGAAGCACACAAAAAGGGCCTGACTCATTGTTCTTTCAATTCAGTTCCTGTCCAGTATCTCAGATTTTCTGGGTCTCAAACTGAGCCCTGATTTATGCTTGGTTTTTGGAAGCTCTGGAACCAAGCTGGTGAAAAAAGGGAGGAAAAGAGCACCAAGGGAACACCCGAGGAGAGACCTGTTTTCCTAGTGTATAACTTCTCCCTAGGTGGTGACTAGTTGTGGTGACAGGCCACTTGGCTCCAAAAAATCACAATATTGCCTAATCATTGCACACAGAGTAGTGTAAGATTCATGATAATAAAACAACTGAATGCTAATGTAACACTTCATGCAATTCCAAAAATATGAAATACACAGAACAATTTGGCTCAAACTAGGAATAAAAGCCTTTTACTTTTCACAACTCTGTGTGTTACATAAGGTTATTTCTTTGTCAGATATTTTATTTGACCGTACAAAATAGAATTTTGTATTTTATATAAAGTAGCTTTTATGTTCTGGGAGAAATGCACTCACTTTACCAACTGAGTCTCGGAAGGCTTCATAAATTTTCAAACTGAAGTAGTATTGTGGAATATGGTTCTTTAATCAAGGTGAATTCAATAATCCAGTAGGTCTTCATCTCAGGTTGTAACTAATCATATATCAGTGTCACTTCCTTCATATTCTTGTACTTTTAACTACAAAAACATCAAATTTATTGTTAAGTGGAATGAACACATTAAGTAGTTACACCAGCTGTAATGCTTTTACCAGCAAATATATGTACTAATTTAGACACAGAGGGAATTCAAATTTTACATTCCAGTATGATTTTTGTGGGGGTAAGCCTTGGTAAACAGGTGCTGCCTGCGCAAGGACTTGGCTACAAAAGTGAAGAAAATACATATGCAGAACAATGTTTGGACATTGGCCTAATGGACACAGATTCAGTTATTTGGTTTGATGAGTTTTCTGTTTAAAATGACTGTTTGGGGTATGCAAGAACAGGGAAGTGGTCAAAATACATTTAAACATTCATTAGCTTAAATTTTGTTCCACTGGAACCAAACCAATGCTGCAGACAAAGAAATACTCAAGCAACAGTAAGAAAGATCTTTACCTTGTCCTCTACATTATTTTTTTTATTTCATTTTAAAAGGAAAAAAACTAATTTGGTTGGGCCTTCAGGTTTTAAACCTTATATCAACCAAAGTTGTTGCAGCATCACCCTTGCATGTGGGTGCTACTGCTAAAGTGCGAATTGAACCATGAATCCAAACTCTCCAGCCTTTAAATACAGAAGAAAAACAAAGAAAATCTGTAGCAAACAAGGAAAGCAATGCCTTTCCTTTGCAGCCGGCTGCTCTGAAATTAGAATGACATCTACAGGGTTTGTAAGGCAGCCCTTTGTGGCTGTTTCAGGGGGAACCACGTTCTTCCCCACTGCTAGGCGATGAAACTGTGGTTCATTATCACGTCTGGAGCCTGATGGGGAGCACATAAAATTGTCAATTTCCTCAAACAACAGCAGGAGGAAAGGAAAGGGGAAAAGGGGGAAAGGGGGAAGAAGGGAAGGGAAGGGAAGGGAAGGGAAGGGAAGGGANAAGGAAAGGAAAGGAAAGGAAAGGAAAGGAAAGGAAAGGAAAGGAAAGGAAAGGAAAGGAAAGGAAAGGAAAGGAAAGGAAAGGAAAGGAAAGGAAAGGAAAGGAAAGGAAAGGAAAGGAAAGGAAAGGAAAGGAAAGGAAAGGAAAGGAAAGGAAAGGAAAGGAAAGGAAAGGAAAGGAAAGGAAAGGAAAGGAAAGGAAAGGAAAGGAAAGGAAAGGAAAGGAAAGGAAAGGAAAGGAAAGGAAAGGAAAGGAAAGGAAAGGAAAGGAAAGGAAAGGAAAGGAAAGGAAACTGCGTTTTTACCACCATCTACTGGTCGCCTTAGCTGGCTTTCAGGGAGCACTTGGGGACATATCGGGATCATCAAGTCCAACTCCTGGCCCTGTGCAGGACACCCCAAGAATCCCACCATGTGAGCATTGTCCAAACATTCTCTTTCCCGAGAAAATCCCAATCCAGCCTCAAAGCACTGGGCACTAACATTGTAAAATGCAAACTAAATTATACTGAGTGAGGATATAAATAGTTTTTAAAATATGACCACTTGTAGTTTCATAAACCTTTTCCTCATCTTTCCAGATATTTTTGGGCTGGTGATCTTCTCTCTAAATATTAAAAGGAATCAAAACAAAGTATCATGGGAGCTACTGCTATGTTCCTTGTTAATTTCAAAATGGATTCAGGCTATACAAAGTAATAGAATATAGCAAAGGTGTGTAGGGTGCTCATTTTCCTAATTTCTTATAAAGCAATAAAGTGAAAAGACCCTTAAAATTATTATTTTAAATAATGTGCCTACAGTGTCTCATATCTTGTTTAATTTTTATAGGCTCAGTAGATATTTCAACAAGGTATGAGACATGTCTTGGAACATTCACAACTTCCAGAGGGGCTTTAAATGTAAAAACTTATACATCTGTGCTTTGGAATAGGTGAGACTCATTAACTGACAGACATCTTACAGGTCTACATTTTCACTACATGTTCTCTTAATTCTTCTTCTGAATCTTTAACCAGAAAACCTGACAGAGTTTTGCTACTTGCATTCCTCACTTCCTCAATTTATTTCCTTCCACCTATTTATTTGCAAACACAACAGTGAGACAAGTATTTGCTAAAACTGGATCGGATCCTTAATCTGCTGGTATAAGCTCAGGCAAATTTTGCTTATGTCAGTTTTTCCAGTGCAACCTTGGGATAGAATGTCATAAAACATGGATTTACATGCTCTTCCTGACATGAAATTACACCCTTTCCATAAGCAGAGCTCATCTAAAGTGATTTGCAGTCCCAAAAGTCTGGATAATCAAGTCCAGACGTACAGGGATGAACACAGTGAACTGGGCAGTAATGGCTGGATGATGCTGCCAGTGGAGTTTCTGCTGGGCTTTCTTGGGAAAACTGCCCCAATGTCACTATGGGTCTGGATTCAAGGTCGCTGAACGAGAGGAAGCTCCAGATTTTGCTATTACCATTAAAACAGAGGCAGAGCTGAAGCAGTTCTCCCGTGCTAAGGCTGTGGTTTTCTGCTTGGTCAGTAGATGTCAGTGATACACACGGAAAACCACACATGGGCAGGTCCTGAAACCAGAATGCCTCAGAAAAAACAGCAACGCCCTTTCTTTCTCCTTGGTGTCAAGATGCAGCTGGTGGAAAAGGGAAAAAGTGAATGTATTTTAGAGGGAAAATGTTCCTGAGAAACATTGAAGATTCCTGTGTACTACAACATGCTTCATACAATGAAACAGCACAATTGGGTAGTGGCAGATTCAGGACTGACATATATAATTTCAGTCTGAATTTTGGAAAGCTTTCATTAATTCTTTGAGGAAAACATGCTTTCTCACCTTCCCTTTGCAGACTAGTGTCCCCTAAACAGGTACAGAGTTAAAAAGCGTAGAATGTTTAAACTGACGTGCTAATCTGAAATCCTTCTCTACTGAAAACAAATTAAGGACTGACTCATTACATTTCAGCCCAGTTTATACTAGAGTTTATTAGCAGTATGGTTTATTTTGCAGCATAATAAATCCAGACAGGCAAAGCTGAACATCTCATTCAAGAATAAATTCAATGTGGCTTTTTAAGCCTCCAGAACCTCCATAGCTTCACAGCTTGCTGAACTGTTACAAAGAGCTGCAAGTCTTTGCAAAAACCAGTAGGCCAGCCCAGAAAGGATAATCAAGACTTGACATTCCCTTTGGTGCTTGGGAGAGACCCAGTCTCAAGACTGGTCAAAAGGTTTCCAGCAATGAAGACAATAAAGGGGAACTGGTGCATTCAGAATAAAAGATTCATGCATGTAGATCAGAGAGAATTACTAGAGAGTGTTGAGGTTTTCTAATTTGGTCAATGCAAAGGAAGTTTGTCCGATAATCACTATTTAAACTATCTTTGATCTGAAACTCCACTGTAGGTCCCACCCCAAGTTTAGTTGAGTAAATGATTTCTACACCTCTAACCACAATTTCCTCATGCAATATTCACAGCATGAGGTATGGATTAAAAGCAGTTTAGATGCTGTGAATGCTTTGGTGTGGCCATACAGGTTTAGCAGGGCTGTCTGAACATGGCCAGCTGAGTCCAGCACCTGTAACACCTCAAATGAGGGCACTTGAAACATTTGCAGGCACATTAATTCTCTCCTGATTACAAAACTTCATACATCTGCCCTAAATGATCTAGACCTGGGCCAGGTTTGCATTCCTTTCACAAATATTTGGGGAATTACTGCTTTTTTTCCTAAACCCATCAGCATTCACATATGAGTATAGAGGAATAAATGAGGGGGATTTAGTGTTGCTTGGTTATTTGTTGGCAGCTGTATGTCTACGCCTCCATTAGCTCCTGCTGCCCTGGCTTTATCCCTAGGGGACTGTTCCACAAATTAATTGCCTTGCCAATTATTTTTTCTAAAATCCTGGCTCACCTGGGAACACTAAAAGAAGCTCAGATTGGCTTAGAGCCCTTGCAACTTCCAAATTTTTCAGTATGCAAACCAGCATAAAGATTCAGTGAAAGTATTGAATTTTCCATGAAGTAGCCAACAAAACAACCTCCCCGTGCTTGCTTTTCTTAGTTCTTGGTACACTCACATACATATGTGCACATTCAGGTGTAGTGTCAGAACTGAACTCCAGGGGTTTAAAGTACCTTTTTGTTCTTTTACAGGATTTCTTTTCATTAAGATTTCAGGTGACAGCAATAGATAAAGAAGGGCTCAGATGACAAAGGCCAAAAGCTCATCTGGAAATTGGAACGGACAATGGAGATACTATTTTTCCTCACGTTCCCTACAAAGGAGATTGCGTTGCCAGCTGTTGGAGTTGTGCTAATCCAATATAGCTCTCCACACTCCAGTGTCCCACCAGGGAAAGGAGGATGCTGAAAGGACAGGAGCCTCTGGCATGACCACAGGTGAGATTGCCTCCCCTGAGAAAGTTGTCCTGCTCCATCCCAGCCTACAAAATCTGCTCTAAACAAGGCTTACCAAGGCTTGCCCTGATGCCAACCCAAACATGAAATGGCATCAAGGTAAAATGACCTTCCTGGAGTCCAGGTCAATGGAAACATCGGATCCTGCTCTAAATATGAGAGGAAAATTGTCCAGCTTTAGTTTATCCAAAATGCCTCATGTAACTATGCCTGGTGTTCACTCACTCCATTGTCCATTCCAGTTTCCAGACGAGCTTTCAGCCTTTGTCATCTGAGCTCTTCTTTATCTATTGCTGTCACCTGAAATCTTAGCAAAAAGAAATTCTGTAAAAGAACATAAATTATATGCATCTTACTCTCTTTCAACGGTCAACTTAAAAGCTTTACAAAGAGATGGTTTGGGTTTGGTTTTTTTTCCCTTTTTCTTGTTTGCTGAAAATTGTCCAAGCTTTATTGGCACAAAAATAAATTGTAACAGATGTCTCAGCACCCACATGGTGAGACAACACCACATGCTATGAGAACATCACACCCAGCCACAGTCCAGCAGCTTGATGGAGGCTGGGAGCTGAGCAAGGGTTTGGGGCTGTTTTTTCAGCAGGTATTTGACTTCAGGTAAAATGAGGCAAGAACCCCAGCTCTTGCAGATACAGCTGCTCATTTGTGGTGCCTCTGTTTGGGGACACAGCAGATGTCCAACCCAAACAAATGCAGCACAGCACTGAAAACCAGGCTTCTCCTACTCTGTGTTGGGCAGCTAATTTTGCTGATAAGAATAATCAGGAGGTTCTGCATGTTCTGAGGAGGAGTGACAGCAAAGAAAGGCTTATATGAAACTCAGTTGGAAAGCATCCTTTATTTCCTGACCCAGATACCTACAATAGGTGTGAGTTATCCCAGAGCCAGTGATGGCAGCACAATGTAAACATCAGAGACACGGATATAATTAGTTACATAATTGAACAGCCTCAGTGCTTCATGTACTTCACAATTACTTCACAATTACTCTTATAAGGGATAAAAGGGATGTTGCTGTTATCTGCTGCTTGAGATAGAAATATCCATAACCTTTTGCAACACCAAACCCCACCTAATAAGACATTTCACCAGTGAAGAAGCACCCTGGTCTAAATAAAACTCCCAGAGCCACTGTCTGAGGCCTTAAACAGCCAGAAGCACTTAGAATTTCTCTTTTCTCATTTCTGTGGTAGCACTGGTGTCATTTTGCATCCTGAAGTGCCATCAGTTCTTTAAGGACTGGCCAAACCCAGCATTACAGAGCAGTCTTTGCAAGGATCCACTGAGTCCCACTCATATAGTAACCTGACCTGATTCCATTTTTCATATCTGCTAAGGAGATCATGACAGAATTCATCATATCTGCAGACCAGACGTGCAGCAGACAGGCAGCAAAGGGAACTTGAGCTGGAATCCATAATTAGAGGTGGCACTCCTAGACCTGCTCCCTTTCGTTTGTTAGCCTGGGCACTCAGTGCTGCTGTAAATACACAGCAGTCACTTGACCTTGGCAGCTGCTTTGGCTGCAATAACTCTCCTTTGCAGCTGGCAGGGATTCAAGAGGAGCACATGCCCTGCTGCCCGTGCTGCTCAGCTGGAAGGAATGACCTTCCTCTTGCTCTGAAGAAGCAGCTTTGGGGCTGCCTTATGTTCAGCTAAGAAGGACTAATCCGAAAACAGTGACCCCACCTCCTTTTCCCCCCTGCTACACATTCCTACTCACTCTTTAGACTGAATCAGACTGCAAATCAATCTGATTTCTTTTCCCTCCAACAATTCAGCCCACTTTCAGAGTGAAGGCAAAGAAAATTCAACACATTTTTCCCCCATGGCAGACATGTGGATTAGTACAGATCAGTCAAAATAACTTGCCTTTTTTGTTTCACTTAAGAAGACTAGACAACTATAAATGTATGCTTTGTTTACCTAAAGGTAGATGAGAAAAACCCCATCATCAAAGTGTATATCCATCTTTCCTTTTCATAATTCCCAATTGACAAGTTTCCTAAGCCCGCTGACCAGGACCCTCTAAAATCCCACGAGAGGTGAGCAGCCCTGCAGGCACTTTGCCTTCTCAGCCTGTATTTTAGGATTAGTCATATTGCCCTCAGGATCACATGTCAGGTGCTGATATTCTGCCACTAATGTCTGTGAGGTGCTGTGTTTTCTCCAGCTAAATTCCTAGATCAACAGTTCACTGCTGAGCAAGCCCTGGATGGCTTCTGTCACGTCAGGTTCCAGAACCACAGCCCCATGCACGGCAGATCTTTCAATGAAGTGTTTTCCTTTACCAAGGAACCATCCATGGGAGCGAAGGCTGCCCAAGGCCAGTGCCCACAGGCATTTTTCATGGCAAAAACAAGCAGAAGAGGGAAAGGCTCATTCTGCATTCCTTTAATAGCCAACATCTTATAATGGGTATTGAGATAATATTACAGTTTACAAATGCGACATTAAAAGGCAACTGAGACATTGTCCAGAAGTCACAACTATTTTTTTTTTGTCATTTGCAAAAAAATGAAGCAGAGCCCTGGCTGATTCTTAGAAGTGCTGCTACTACAGCTAAAATAAATTTCAGTTTTGTCAGAATAACACACTGTACCAGTAGCACTTACTATATGGAGCAATGATACCACGTGGAACAGTTCCCTTACACACATCAGGTGTCCAAGGTGGCTGGGCTGATTTCAGCAGATTTGCTATGGAGAGGTGACATAAACTGTCCCAGAAACAGGAGCTTGCTCTAAAAGATGAGCCTCCCTGGCTGAAACTCTTTCCAAAGTCTAACTCCACTGCCAAATACTTTCTAGCACTGATGGAGTTTTAGCATGGGCAGAATTAGAGGGAGAGAGAGAGAGTGCAAAGAGAACAGGAATAAGCACTTGATGAGGATAAATCATCCATGCTCATGCAGCTCGTTCAGTTGCTCTCTGGAAGTCAGAGGAGCAAAAACTTGTTTATTTTATTAAAGGTTATTAAAATTACTTGTACAAACAGGGACAGATGTCAAGTTCCTTCATTCCATGAAAGATGTGGGGCTGTAGATGCCCTCTAAGTGTACTTCCTATCATAGGGCAAGACAGTTTAATGATGTTTTGTACAACAATGGAACAACTGGAGAGAGAGTAGAATATAATTACTTTTGTGGGTTTATTTGATTTGAAAGGTGAGCACCACATCCCCAAGCAGTCCCAGCACCTGCAAAGGTATTGAACATCACTTGTTACATAATGTAGGCAGGCACACTATAATTTGAAATGTATTAAGCAGCATCACACTTTCAATAATTTTATTGAGGAATAGGTTTGCAGAAGTGAGTGGCTACAGGGTGCATCAAGAAAAGTAAACAATATGTTTAGGAAATCACATCATTTTAAAGGGCTTTTAATCTGACGAAGAAATACATGAGTGTGATGATCATTGAAGACGGCGGTGAGAAGAGCACCAATCTGTAACTAGAGGGATGACTTGGGAAAAAATGGGGGGGTTGACACCTTTCCCATAACGTTCATTAATTGTTTGTCTTCAGTTCCATAAACTTTTCAAAGTAGCTTAGATAAGGGCCTCCATTTCTTAAGCACAGATCCAGCCCAGCCAGGCAGAGCAGTCACAGTGAAGTTATAAAAGAATAAGACAATTCATGATCACACAAAATGCAGTTTTTATCTGCTTACAGGATAGTTTTCATGCAAAATGCCTCATTATTTTCTAGAACTTTTAAAATAAGCCACTTCTAGTTACACTTTTGGAAGCTGGAAGCCCCTGCCATCTAACATGCATCCTTTTGAATGTATTAATTTTAATTACTAGTCCAAGTACCAATCAATAAAACTAAAATCCAGGCAGGACGAATTTCTACCTGTTTTCTTGCTAAAAAGCAAATCAACAAACTGCAGGAAGCTTGTGACCTTCTGAATATGTCTCAGCATTAGCTTGCAAGCTTACAATGACATGGAGATTTTGGGAGTGCAAGCTAAATACACAACAAATCTCTGGCACATGTCAAGGAAAAAAATTGTGGTGTTTATCTAGCCAGTGTAGCTCATATCAGTGCTGGGGCTGATTCAAGACAATTTACAACAGGTTACGTGCATGGATTACTATTATTAAGAAGTGTTGGAATTACAACATTGGGTACAGGAAGAGGCATTCACTGACTCTAAATTGAGCTGAGCGAAGCCAATTCACATCCCCAGCTCCTTCTGTAGTCTGTGGAAATGTAAGCTTCTTTAGAAGGCAGCTCAGAGCACGAGCTTAATTTATACTCAAGTTACAGGAGAGGCAGAGAACTGATTTAGTGTTTCCCAGCCATGACACAGGGAAGGAGCGCTCCTTGTGCTTCTTCGTCCTGGGCCTTCCTGAGCTGTGTCTGGTATTCGCTGGGCACTTCACCAAGCCCAGTAAGTTGGCTAATGGACAAAAAACTGCTTAGAGGAAATAAAAGCGATAGCTTTCTACTGATTTAATGAGCTGAAATGTCTCAGGAAGATATTAGGGAAGCTCGTGGGTGCGAGGGATAAGCAGGGATGGATTGCAGCCCTTTGAGGCTTGCCCGATCCTGCAGAGCTCAACTTTGGATTCAGCTCTGCTGGGAAACATCACCCTTGGCTGCTTTCTTTGTGGAGAGAAATTTTAAGTGGGCACCTTTTAGATCCAAATCAAAGATATTTGTTGCAGTCATCCTAAAGTTCCTGTCTCGTTTGGCTTTGCCGACACCATTACGAACTGAAGTGGAAGCTTGATTGGTTGAATAACTGAGCTATGTTTTGTAGTTTGAAGGAGGAGATTCAAAATGTGTCTGCAGATATATTCCCTCACCTTTTGTGCATCAACCCTCTAGGACTACTGCTGGAAAACATAACTCTCACCACTTCACCGGAGACTTTGCACCTGTCCCCACTTCCAGCAATGATTTTCCCCCTGCAAGCTCCTCTAACCAGAGGAACAGATTTACAGGGTCAGGTGAAACAAGCTGTGGCTGAGGACACTCGAGGAGCCTCCCTAGCATTTGGACGGAGACTGACACTGGGTTTGCCAGCAGTTCTCTTCCCCCTCCCCAGGAATCCAACACTATCATGGGTAGGATAGTCCACCACACCACCTGATTAAAGGAATTCTGCCAAATTCCATCAAGAAATCCCTGCCCCTCTGTGTACAGTGCAAAGCTTGTCCCTAGACACAGGACTCAGATGCAGCAGTGGAGGCAAACCTCCCTCATTACTGGGAAATGTTAAATAATGCTTTCTGGAAGCTCAGCTGTGTCCACAGCTTTTTCCAGAGAGCTTGTGCTGTGTGAATGGCAATGCTAGGGGTCCAGAGTGCAGTATGGCAAAGGTTTTTCAGATATTACCGGATGCTTCCCAAACAGGAGGGCAGTCAGTCAGCCTTGACCCTTAACATCGGCAATCTGTTTCAAAGGCAGTGGCTGCAAGCCTGTGACTGCTCTGGAGAGGTTTACATAAACCACAGGCAGAGGTTTCTGTATAACAGGCAAAAATGTATTCGGTCTGTCTCCAGAATTACTTTTAACAAGGTAAATTGTGGGATCATGTAAGTGAAAGTCTAGGTGGGAGTGGGAGCGATGAATCTGTTCTCCAGCAAAATTCACTGTAAGCAATATCCAGACATGGGGGTACAACTAACACAACCTGGAGTACCTTCTCCCTGTACAACACACATACAAGGAAATGTGGATTCAGCTCCTAAAGAGGTAGTAAGCCCTACAGTTGTGGAACTACTTTAGGTCATTAAAGGCACAAGATGTGTTTCTATGTGAAGCACTACTGAAAAATCTACTGTAACATGATGTATTATTGCATTACAGGAGGCAATTCTTGCCTACTACCTCACTGCTATTACAATAGTGCTGTACAGGACTACAAAAATCTTCGTACAAGATCAATTGAGGCGTGACATACCAGATACACTACGCTCTGTGTGTGATTACAGGGGGTGATTGCACTGATGTAAAAAACACTCCAGCGTGAGCATGGCCTTGCATCTGTGTCTGGAGAGGTGTTAGCCTGACAAGCTAACACATTCACTCCTTCAGACATATAAATAAAACCACATAATCCATACATAAAAATCTTAGGACTACTAAGGTTTTTGAACAGTTAACCAGTTCAAAGGGGAAAAAACCCATCCTTATTGTATGGAAATCCATCTATTGATAAAAAATCATTGTCTGTCTTTAATTTCAGTTTCATGTATTTTTGCTTGCATATGCATTGTTTGCCCCATTTCTGTCTTGTCACTGTAGCAGCTGTAGTTTCTCCTGAACTTTTTAATGAGCCAGAACTCATTAAATCAATGTAGTTTAGTTCTTACAAACTGGGTGCTATTACCTACCTAATTGTAAAACTTATCACCATTTCTTTCCTCTGACATCAAAAATATTCATTAAATGAGATCATCACATTTCACTCCTTTTGCACTATAGCCCCCAAGCTCATGATGTGTTTGTTTGTTTGGGTTTTTTTTATTAACTCCATTATAAAGCATTTAACTATTATAAGTGTGTTATCTGTTTACACCACCTAATCTTTAAACAAAAATTAAACAGAAAGTTGGCTTGCTGCCAATTATAAGGAACTGATCCTTCAAACAAAACCAGGGAAAAAGAAGCTTGCAAAGCTGCCACTCCAGGATAATTTTTCTTTATTGTGTGATGTATTTTCCCTCCAAATGGCAAATTCAGGTGAAGAAATACAGAATTAACATAGGTGGACCAGAATTTTAATTCAGCATCTGCCAGCATTGCGTGTGACAGCCCTTAACAATTTCCAGCAGATTCAGTTCTCTGTATTTTGCAAAGCTGAACATCTAATTCTTTTCCCTCCATTACATCCAAGTGCATTAATGCTTAGAACACATCCATCCTGTAGGGCAAGGACCTGATCCATCAGGTCTAACACAGTGAGAGAGAATCTTTCCATTGCCATCAGCCCTACATCCCATCCTGTGGTGTAACAGGTTCCTTCCCTTCCTAGGTTAAACTCTTCAAGACTTAGGGCTACAGCCATCATCAGACCATGGCCATCAGAACATCAGCATCTTGCTGTGTGAAACAGTCCCATAAATAGAGTTTTTCAACTGAGATCTCTCTTTTTTAAATCAGGTTTAAGGGTAGTTTTGGGGGGGAAAATTAAACCAACAGGGAAATCCTATCTACTTTCACTTTGGGAAGATGATGAGACAGATTGTTGAAAGTTCATAAGAAGAGAGAAGGATCCTGTCCAAAGAAGACACAATGCAGTGGTGAACGTTCCTCACAACAGGCACTGGCAGGACAAGGACTCTTGGTTATGATTCAGGAATTAAAAAACCTTCCTCTGGTCCTTCCCTAATCTCCCCAGAATCTTTTTATTCCCCTTCCTCCTTATTTCCTTAAATTTCAGTTGTGCATGTTCCTGTTGTGATTATAGAAGATAGATTTTCTTACCCTTACATTTCATTGTGTAATTATTATTTACCTCCAGCTCCCATTGCAGCCGTAATTTCAAACTCTTGAATTGATTTTCTTACAGCAAGCTGCTACCTGAAGGGTCATGTGGATGGCTTAACTCATTTCTTTCCCTGCAGGGGACCTTTTGCAATGTCAAAAAATGTGAAGAAGCAAAGTAGGCCACAGTTTAACAGTGATTTAAAGCCAGCATGGATCTGTACTGATCTGCTGCCCAGAAAAGCAGGTTTCATCCTTTGCTCACCACCATGCTCACCACCTCTCTCATCATTTGTTTGGCTGCTTGGTGAGCCACAGGGAATTAATCCAGTTATTACTAAACCTGGCAAAATATCTGGAAAAAAAAAAGGAAAAAAAAAATCGGTAAAACTTTAAACTAGCCTCAACAACAGAATAATAAAAAAGTAGCCATAGTCATAGGCAGGCAAAGCTAGGCTCTCTGCCTAGTCCCATTTAACCTAGTGACTTATTTGGGAGGACTCTGGAATCTACTGTTCTGTTTTCCCTCTTGTGAGAGAGACTAAATAATGTGTGATGAGGAACCTAAAGCTTTCTGGTTTCTTCCCCACTGAACTAATTGCATACCATTCAGTGTCGTGCTTCTACTTTCTTCCTTTTCAGCTAGAGAGATGTAATGTTACAGCACTAGATGAAATAAACACTGTTTGTTATTATTCCTTATTTTGCTTGCTTTGGTCCTGGAGGAATTCCAAGAAATCACTTTGTTCTCGTCATCACTGCTCAGCAGCAGTGGCCGATTGTACACCCAGATTTTCAGTTTGTGTGTTCCGTGGGTCTGAGGAAAAGAAAAATGTCATCTGACTCTTATTGCTACTTACAGTGCCGGTGTGCTTATTACTTTGACAAGGCGTTAAACTACATTCACGCTCATTACCGTTTTTCAAGGGACGCCCTACTGGGATATCGCGAAATAGAGCGGGTGTGCTGTGAGTCTGGCCGAGACCGAGGGAGTGGGAGGAGGCGCGGTGGTGGTGGCTCTGCTCAGGTTACATTCTTTGTTGGCCTGCCTCAGGTTACATCCATTATTCCTGCCAAGACATCGCTGTGTGCCTCCAGGAGGGATTCGTCCAACCACCAAAAATCCAACCGAAGTCAGGCCCAGGGCAGAAATCAGCGAGCGCAAAAATCAGATACCCCCGACTGAGGAGATACCCCTAACTGGGTAACCCCTAACAAGGTAAAATGCTTTATTTTTGCTGTATTTAAAATCGCTTGCAGCGATTCTGGCCAAACCTGTGGTTCTGTGACACCGGGGGCCAACAGCCTCGTTGTTCCCCGTGAAAGTGCTGCCGAGACCACCAGTGCGTAGTGTCCCATGGCCACCCGCGGTCCCGGCAGCATCGCTGCTCCCGACCGCGCACCTAGCAGGGACACAGCTCCAAGGACGGGACAGCAGCGCCAGCCCTGCGCCACTGCGGGGGAGCAGCGACATCCTTGAAACTCCGTCCTTGGCGCGGATTGAGCGCGGCCACCGCCCCCCAGCCCCGCCGCCGGGCCCGCCCCTTCCGTTGCGGAGCGCTCATTGCTCGAGCTGCGAGCCACGAGCGCTTCTGCGGTGCTCCCGCTGCCCGGTGCGTACGGGGAGACCCCGCTCCGGGACGGCGGGTGCTGGATGGCCGCCCAGCCGGCCCGTCACTTCTCCCCCGGGCGCCTTGGTCCCGCCGGGGTTCGGCCGTTGCCGCGGGCCGAGCATCCCCGCGTGGCCAGTGGGTGATGTCTGGGATGGCCGGAGCCGGGCTTGGCTCCCGAGGGTCCAGGTTGGGGTCTGGAATGGCTGGAGCCGAGCTGCGGTTCCCGGAGGTTTGGGGTGGCCGGAGCCGGGCGGTGGCTCCGGGCGGGTCCCCGGCCGTGCTCAGGGCGCCCCGGTGCCGCCGCGGCCCCTGGCTGCCCTGCGATCTGGCGCGGCCGTGGGCACCGTGGAAAGGAGCCGGGGAAATCCCAGCCCGCTCCCTGCGGGCTCGTGGAGTCCCGTCCCGGAGCCCCGGTGTGCCGAGAGATGAATGCGGCAGCGCTGATGGAATTCAACCCTCCGGCGGCCGGCTCTGCGAACGCCGTTAGCGCCGTTAGCTGCCAGCCCCTGGCTGGGCACAGGGAGGGCAGGGACCTAGAGCCCCGTGGCCGCGGTGGGTGTGTGGGTGGCGTGTGGTGACTCGTGGCTGGGAAGGAGCCCTGCGAGCAGGGGCAGCGTGCCCGGAGCTGCCTTACGGCTGTGGCAGGTGACTCATCCATTCAGAACATGCCTTTCAGCTCCTTCTGGGCTGCTCTGATCCACATCTTTCCATCTCTCCTCACAGAACACCATGGCCACTGTCAAGGACAAGCTGATGAGCCCTATCGCAGAGGCACCCAAGCTCCCCAGCAACAAGATCACGATTGTGGGGGTTGGCCAGGTTGGGATGGCCGCTGCTATCAGCATCCTTGGAAAGGTACGGCTCAAGGACAGCGTGCTCGCCAAGCCCCTGTGCTGTCATGCTCTGCACTGCCTTTCTTAGCGAAAGGTGGGGCATTTGGGAGCTTGGCACAGGAACGAGTCATTAGCAGCTCGGGTAAGCAAGCAGTGACCTACAAGCCTGACCTCCACGTTCAGCCTCTCCTTGTTCTCTCACCTTTCTGTTTGTGGTTAGCAGTAAATGTCTCATTAGGCAGAATGATTTTCCAGGCTGCTGGGAAAATGTGGGTAGGAATGACTGCAGCCCCTGCCAAACTTTTCATGGTCTTCTTGATTTTTTTGTTCTTCCACAACAAAGCTGGAGTTTGCTTGGTGAGGAAGCTCTGCTGGGCAAAGAATGGAGGCAGAGCAAAAAATCTAGGTGAAATATAAGATAGCAATCAAGAATGTTTGCTTTTTATTCTTTTTAAAGAATATGTGCCCTAGTAGCTGAAAATACTGCTATCCCTTTCAGCAGCTTATTAATTTCTCTTAACCCCTTTTTGCTTGTTTATATGACTTAAATTTTTTCCAGAGAGAGGTTAGCTAGTTTTTAAATAACTAAAAACAGAGGGCTGGACTTGGAGGTTATGATGACTTTTTCTGTTACTGGTTTGTGGGATATTTTTGTCAAATCACATGGTGCAGTCTTTGAGCGAAGTAAAGGCTTATTAATTTATGAGGGTATCTTGTACTTTGCACTTTGTTTTTAGAGAATATTGTGACCTCATTAAATTTGAAAAGACAGATGGAAACAGTAGACTTTTTTTGTTTTTAAAAGAAGTCATCAACAGATATACCCTGCTCCCTTACAGGGGCAGATCTTAAATCAGGTAGCTCACAGTCAGATGAAAAATCTTGTTTGTACAAATAAGCCAGCTGTATTTTGTTTGTAGATGACCCTCCAATGTGTCACCCTGAGGATGCATGTTTTAATGCATGTTTAATTATTAAAAAAAGTAAGGCCTTTCACTTGCTGGTATTCATGAGCCCTGTGAGCAAGGAAAAACTAACAGTAAGAACAGGCCACAGTGAAACTAAGTGTGAAACTGATGCGAAAATGGCAAATAGTTTTTAAAACAAATAAGTAAAGAAGAAATTTAATGGAAAAACAGTGATAGTTTCTTGTGTGTTTTTATAATTAAATTTTTAAGCACGTGGTTGCCTCTCATGCTCTGAAATCAGTTGTTTTTGAAGTGCTGTAACCTGTGAGGGAGCCAGGTGATGTTACCACAAATTGAACCACAATTCAGCATTCAGTTAAGCAGTTCTTTAAGCAGGATCAAACTGCTTTGTCAGATACCTAAGCACAAAGTTTTACTGTTAATGAGCAGTATGCACCAAACCCAGAATAAGAACTGGTTTTAAATTCTTCAAGCATGGATGATGACATGGAGTTTATTTCAGTCAGGCTTCTGCTTTTACTCTCTCACAACTGTAAGCAGCAGTATAAAATGTTTTCATAATAAAATCATCTGGTTCTTGTAACTGAATTATAATAATATAATAGAATAATTTGAGCTGTCAAAGATCTCTTATGATCATTGAGACCAACCATTAACCCAGCACTGCCAAGTCCAGCACATCCCCAAGTGCCACATCTAAAAGTTTTATAAACACATCAAGGGATTGTGACCCAACAGCTTCCCTGGGCAGCCTGACCACCCTTCTGGTGATGAATTTTTTCGTCCTATCCAATCTAAACCTCCCTTGGAACAGTGTGTATCCTGTCCCTGTTCCCTGGGAGCAGAGCCCGACCCCCTGGCTGTCCCCTCCTGTCAGGAGTTGTGCAGAGCCGCAAGGTTTCCCCCTGAGCCTCCTTTTCTCCAGGCTGAGCCCCTTCCCGGCTCCCTCGCCCTCCTGCTGCCCCAGCCCCTTCCCCAGCTCTGTTCCCTGTCCTGGACACGCTCCAGCCCCTCAATATGTTTGAGTGAGGGAACACAGGATTGGAGGTGTGGCCTCACCAGTGCCAAGCCCAGGGGGACAGTCGCTGCTCTGGTTCTGCTGGCTGCTCTGTTCCTGATCCAGCCAAAATGCTGGCTTTTTGGCCAGCTGGGCTGGCTCATGTTTAGCCACTGCTGACCAGTATGATGTGGGTTCGACTCGTGCAAGATGCTTGGCTTTAATACTGATTTCAGTTTGTTGGTGTGGTATTAAAGGTATAAATTTGCATGACTGTAAAACTTAAACGTTGATTATTTAGTTCCTGCTCAGTTAGAGACATGTCATTGATTTTACCATGCTAATTTAGAAATGGGAGCTAAATCTGTTCTGCAACATAAATATCACGCAGTAGCTCCTGTAGAGAAAAATAGCTAAAGAATCCTTTTTCTCTCAATTAGTGTTGAGGAAGTCTGTTCCCATTGTATATTTTTGTGAAATGAATTGACTGATAGCATGTTGAAAGAGAATACTTATTTGATAATTAGATGGTGTGTTCTTTTGGATATTTAAATATTTAAAACAGGTGTATTGGCTGGATAGATTTAGAGGGTTTGCCACAATTCTGAAAGATGCAACTTTTTTCCAAAGGTAATAACTAAATTAAGAAGTGCTTTCCTAGCAAAGGGTTGACTGTGCACTGAAACTCCCCACAGATGATACCTTTTTTGGAAAGTCTGAATGAGTTTCATGAACCTGTGCTGTAATAGCCTCTGACTTTGTGAGATGCATCAGAACACCAAGATAGTGCTGGTTTATTTGGAGAAGAGATGCTTTCATATGGGTGAAACATGTTACTTTGAAATGTAATTTAGCTCAGCTCTGGATTAACATTAAAATGCATGTGAACTGCTTCATTGACTCCAAATTTTGTTGTTTTCAGGGTCTTTGTGATGAGCTTGCTCTGGTTGATGTTATGGAAGATAAACTAAAAGGAGAAATGATGGACCTGCAGCACGGGAGCGTGTTCCTTCACACCCACAAGATTGTGGCAGACAAAGGTGCACCTCAGTTTCTTTGATTTAACACTGATATTCTGTGACTTTGTTTCATGGTGGAGGATTAGTTGTGCAGTCCTAAAGAACTCCTAGGATTTGGCATTGAAAAAGGTGAAGTGTGTGAGCTGGGGTGAGTTCAGATGAACACCATAATGGAAGTGGCTCTGCCATCTCTTAAGCTCTTAAGCTAGGCTCTTACATCTCTTTACAATTTGAGGCTTGTTTAGTAAAATTGATTTTAGTGAAACTGTATGTAGAAGAAATAGTATTATTTTTATAGTGGAAATAAGAGTCAGAATGGCTAAATGTATTCTCAACATCCACATATTGATGTATCAGGTCAGTGTTATGAGATGATGCTGGCTTTCAAACTGATGTCTCGTGGGTTTGGGTTTGAATGCAATGCACAGTGCAGAAGCTCCCTGTAACTCCTGTATTAACACAGTGCTACTGGAATTAGTGGAATTATTTTAAACACACTCTGTATCTTCTCCCCTGTGCTCTGGTTAGACTATGCTGTCACTGCCAACTCCAAGATCGTGGTGGTAACTGCAGGAGTCCGTCAGCAGGAGGGGGAGAGTCGGCTCAACCTGGTGCAGAGGAATGTGGATGTCTTCAAATTCATCATTCCTCAGGTGGTCAAGTACAGCCCCAACTGCATCATCCTGGTGGTTTCCAACCCAGGTAAGGCAGTCTTTGCCTAAATACTTACACATTTGGTTTGACAAGATAAAACATTAGTTAGTTCTCAGAAAATCTCTTCAGATATAAATTGTTGAAACTTAATAGCTTTTTGTGGACATCTGAGAGTACAGGCAAATACTCTGTACTTTGATGCTCTCTTTATTCAGAATTTGTCATGGTGTCCATATTTTAAAAGAATGCTTTGCGGTAAATACGTAAGTTCTTTGCATGCTTTGGCTTAAGCAGTAGGAAGTTTAAATTTTTTATCTCTAATGGATAGCTTTTGTGTCTGGATAGGATAGGGCTGTTTTTCAGCATGAAGAACTTGCCCTATAGTCATGGCTATATTTTCAGGAAAAGAATAGTCATTTTCAGGAAAAAGAATTTGCATGCTGAAGCCTGTGGTGAAACAAGGGCTGGCTGTACTCCACAGTTCAATTAAAACAGAAAAAGAGTTAGTGATGTATATTTGTGTTGTCTCATTGCACTGAGACAGCTTGGATATTTGGATATCTAAAGGTGACTGTAAATGTTCTGATGGGCTTTGTAGGGTTGTCTTTGCTTAATTCAATATCTGAAACCAGTACTGAAGAACTGTGGTGATGAAGTGACATTGCTTTTAAAGATAACCTGGCACAGTGGAAAAAGTGCATGCTATGTTGGAGGTTGAGTAATTAGCTGGTGTACAATTAGCCAGTGTTCTGAGCAAATACAGTAACTTGCAGCAGTTTTAAGCACTTACCTGAAGACCGAACTGAGAGAAAGATCAGGCTGTTCTTGTTCTAGCAAGACTGAATCAACCTGTTGACTTCTCTCCAGCAGAGAAGCTGCAGGAGGAGAATTGCATGTTGCTTTTTCAGAATTATTTTTGTAATCCTTTATTTCTCAGTGTGTGGAGTTTTGTCCACTAGTCTTATGTAGTGAAGGTCATTGTGAGCCCATGAGAAGAGGCTTTGGAGGTGTAACTCGATGCCCTTCCCTGCCCCAGCACAGGCTGTAGGGAACATTGCCGCTTGTGAGGTGTGAACTGTACTTTGGTGCCTGAGCAGAGCAAATTATGCATTTCAGATCTGTACACACAAATGTGTCCCCTCCTGAGAACTGCCTGGCTCCTCAGAGTTGGAATCAATTCCTGCAGCCTGCTTGTTGTTGCTTTGGGGTGCGGATTAGAGGTTTTTCTCTCTGCTCACATCCTTCTGTCTGCCCTACCTAGCTTTGGGTTTTTTCCTAAAACTGTGTTTTTGGAAACACATGCCGCTAAAGCACATTGCTCATCTGGCTTTTCATGCTGCAGAGGCGGTAGATGCAGAAAGTGCTTAGTGCACAAATCAAGAAATTAAACTGAAGGAATTACGAACTACAAAGAGTGTGTAAACCTGAGACTTTTGATTGTAAATTGTTTAACCTGTTGTTGTGATGGTGAACTGGAAGGGAGCATTATTCAGGGAATTGCTGGAATGTTTGAGCCACATGAGATCAGTGCCTGTTCTGAGTGCCCTGCTATGCTCACTAAGGTAATTGTTGGAGCATTCTTGGTGTGAGTGGAGTTTCATTTGCAATGCATGCTTTTCCTTTCAGTGGATATAATAACCTATGTCACATGGAAGCTGAGCGGGCTGCCAAAAAACCGTGTGATTGGAAGTGGCTGCAATCTGGACACGGCCAGATTCCGTTATCTGATGTCCGAGAGACTTGGGATCCATCCAAGCAGCTGCCATGGCTGGATCTTGGGAGAGCATGGTGATTCCAGTGGTAAGGAGCAGTTCTGACCTCCCTGGCAATGAGCAATACCATATCAGAGGTCTGAGGCCTGAGGTTTGTTACAGGATTCTGAAGGAACAGCTGCAGCTGAGCTTGAGTAACTGGTACTTTGCTGTATTTTTATGCAGATTAGAGTTGAGAGAAGTACAGGAAAGCTACCTGCACATATTTAATAAATGTGATTATGGCTGTATGACTAAAGCCTAAACTGAAAAGGCCATTTTATGAGGCTGTGTTGTGAAGGCTACAGCTTGCTTCTTCTCTTTATCCTCAGTTTTTGGAGTACCATTCCATAGCTTGTAGAACAGTTCTCTGAAAGCAGTATCAGCACTCGCTAGGTCAATAGCAGAGCTTGTTATTCTAGCAGTCGAGATTCAGGCTAACAGAATTTTCCTTTACCTTATTTTGTGACTCTTTTCCTTGCTGTTTAAAGCAAAGATAGTTTTAAAATGTGAGATCAAAGAAGTTTGTCTTAAAACAGTTCATGTATTCCAAATCTGAAATGCTGCAGCAGAACGTTTATGTTGATTGTTACTGCATTATATTTTCATGCTGTGTATTTCTAAGGGGGCCACCTCTTTGTTGTCCCATTGCATTTGATCAAAGTACAATGTCTGATCAACAGCAGCAGTTATTGTAGCCAGCCCTATAGCAATGAAAGCAGAGTTTGGCTGAGCACATGCAGAGCTTATCCTGTGTCATTATGCCAGCTGCTTTTGCTTTGAAGTAACTCCAAATTCCTCCTTACTTCCCAGAGACTGATCCTGCTTCTGAGCTTCCAGGATGCAGGGACAGGTGCAAATTCCTGTCTTGATATTCTAAGTTTGCATATTGCTACCCTTTTATTTGTGTAAATAAGAATAGACTTCTTAGAGGCTAATCCTAATACTGATTAGTGAAACTGCAAATGCTGCAGTTTTGAGTAAAATCAGCTCTAAATGGCTGGGTAGCTAAAATGTGCCTTTTTACTAGAATTTGATGTTTCTGACTTCAGAAACTTCTAGGCTCTGACTGCTCTCACATGTTACAAGTGTCTTGTTGAAAGTGCCAATACTAAAACAGTCTCATGTTTGTCCCGAGGTTCTCAGATTTAACTGTAGCTAAATAAAAACTTAAAACCTGCCTCAACCATTGCTGTGATTCTGGCTGTTCCTCCTTTGTTTCCAATTATTTTAGCTAGGAAAGGTGGAGGGGGAGTTGCCAAGTGCTGTTGGCACTAATATCCTGCCTCTGTTGCAGTGGCTGTTTGGAGCGGAATGAACGTGGCAGGAGTTTGCCTCCAGGAGCTGAACCCTGCCATGGGAACTGACAAAGATCCTGAGAACTGGAAGGAGATCCACAAGCAAGTGGTTGCAAGGTATGATGACCTGAGGGATAATGTGGATGGATGCCGTGCTGGCAACAGTTTGTCTGCACTCTGCCTCTGTTCTGGTGCAGCTTTCATGCCTTCTTAGGTAGAGGGTTGCTTGAGTGAGTGGGTCTGCTTTTTTAAACACAGAAATGTAGGATTTCAGCTGGTAAAATTTGTTATCCTGCAGGGAGACAGGTTATTGCATAAAAAACCCGCTCAAGTGCTGGATCACCTAGAGCTATGGGTGCTTGTTTTCCCACATGGAGCTTCTTGCGTGGGTAACTTTGTTCAAAGGGCACAAGTCCAGGAAAAGGTAGCGTGTTTCTGTGAACAGTGTTGGAATTGGGGAGAATTCTGTTTGTGGATGCAGGAGAGTTTGTGTTCAGCTGACTACATGTTGCTCAGTCCTCTGTGAAATGGGTATACATTCATTGTATGTGAATAGAGTGTGTGCAGATGTTGGCTAAAAAGCTCAGGATGTAGTGGTGCTTTGACTCTAAATGTTTACCTATTGCATTGTGCCCCTGACTGAGTCAGAGAGCTTGTCTGGTGTGATTTTCTACTTAACACTAGGATCTCTTCCTAGATAGGAGCTAATTTTGTTTTCATCTAATCCTGTGAGAAAACAGGATTCTTTATTATGCATCGGGGATAATGTAGATTTTACGTTCTAATGTTGAAACGCATAACTTGGACATTTTAATTCCAAAACTTGCAGTGTGTTTAGCAGTTTGAAAAATTTTAAATGGCTAGCATTCACTGTTTTTAAGACCTGTAATTTGCAGTGACTTGCTTGAAGACATCTTAATGAAGTCATATTTCAATGTTTCCTTAGTGCCTACGAGGTAATCAAACTCAAGGGATACACAAACTGGGCTATTGGCCTTAGTGTGGCTGACCTCTGTGAGAGCATCTTGAAGAACCTGTACCGGGTTCATTCAGTCGCTACTTTGGTAAAGGTGAGAACTGGGGGCTGATTGGACACTCTGGCTCATTTTATTGTTCTGGACAAGCTAAATAGCCTCAGTAGCAAGGTGCTGAATGAAGGAAGCTTTGTAAAATACCACTTTGAATTTCAAATGGCAGCTTACTGTTGCTGTTTCTTCTAGGCTGACCTCTTAGCCTACTCTTCTCACAAATAGAGAGTTGAAAATTAAGTTCTCTGTGCAGAACTTGTACTTTGTTGAAGCTTTGCCATATGTGGCATGTGCAGATTCCTTGAAAGGATGTTTTCAGTGTAAAAGTGGAAGAACTTTTTGGAGGCCCAGCTGTGATTCCAGGAACCACTGTCCTTTTATGGCAGATGTAACTAGCTGCATGTGGTCTGTACCGGCTCCACAACCTCTGCTGCAGCAACGGCTCTGAGCAGGGGGAACTGCTCCCTCTGTTAGCCTGTCCTAATCCTGTGTCTGAATCTTTTCAGCTTCTTGCTGTATAGAACTAGAAGTGAGAGAGAGGTTTGAAGGTGGGGTTTCTGCCATCAGCTGTTTGGTGTTGCCAGGCATTTGGTCCAAAACAGCTCTGTACTATTTATTTTCTTGAATTCATTGTGGCTGAAATTTTTTCTGCAGATTGTAAAATGATGGGTTTTGAGCTGTGCTCTGAGGAGGTACCCTGCAACATAAGCCAACCACAGATCTGTGCTGACAGGCCTGTGTCTGATCTCTTTTGTTTGTGACAGGGCATGTATGGCATTCAGAATGATGTCTTCTTGAGCCTTCCTTCTGTCCTGTGTGCCTCTGGCCTGACGAGTGTCATCAACCAAAAGCTGAAGGACGATGAGGTGACCCAGCTGAGGAAGAGCGCGGACACGCTGTGGAACGTCCAGAAGGATATCAAAGACCTGTAACTCGTGAATGTAAGGTTCCAGCAATAGAAAACCAGCATGTTGTTTGCAGGTGCGGGCTCTACTTACTATTTATCTCAGTGGTTAACATGCAATGTGCTTCCAGACTTTTGTCCATGGTAGCTAAACTTAGACTTGCTGTAACGCACAAACCTTACGAACAAATAAAGCAATTTTCAGGCATCTTTGGTTGTTCTAGTGACTCTTCTTCAGTATGTAAATTATCTGCCTTACTCTGGCATTCTCCTTTAGTGTTTGCCCCAGTCTACATGGAAGCATAGACTTGCTGTGTCCTTCTCAAAGGTTGGAAACAAAGTGGTAGGAGTGAGCAGGGGGGGTCGCACTGGCACTGCCTTGCTGTGAGGCTTTGTGTGATGCATTCCCAGAGCTGCTGCTGGTGGAGAACTTGACAGGAAATAGAGTGAGCAGTTGGCTCTGTGCCACCAGCCAAAAATAAGGTCCTGTATGCCACTGGCATAGAAAGAGTCCCATAGATCCTTCTTTCTTCTGGATTAAATTCTTTGCTTGTTAATGGTTTCTAGTTCTTATAATTCAAAAAACAATATTATTTTCTATTTGATTATCCAAAATTCAAGGTTTTTTTCTGGACTTAGACTGGAATGTTGTGGTTTTGGTCTTCTTTATTAAACAAGACAAGTTGGGTCTTAAATCTCTGAATTTTAGCATGATTGTTAAAGGCTTTATATAACTGGAGGGGGAGCAGATTGAAAAAAAATCATAAAGTTTATTTCTTAATCAGTTACCATTATGGAGTAAATATTAACTATAAAATAGAACTGATCAGCTTAAATGTCCGGGAGACAGACAACATCAAATCCATCTGTCTTGTGGGGCCTCTGAGTTTGTTCCATAACAAATGATGTGAGACTATGCTGGAGCAATTTAAAGCTCCTTTCTATCTGCATTAAACTGCTTTGGATGTTGGGCTAAAACACTTTAACAAGCAGGGAGCTTAATTTGTGTGGCTGCTTTGAAAAGGGAAGGTGATGCAAGCGTTGCTCAGAATTCGGTGCTGGGAGCCCCATCGGGGCGCAGGCCCCTGGGCACAAATGCCCGCCCTTTATATACAGAGATACATATGCAAATTACAGCTAAGTAATAGAAATAGATATAATAGAGGTTATAAATAGCTGTTTATATAAATAATTATTTTATAATATATAAATATAACACAATATAAGTTATAAATGTAAATGTGAACATAAATATGAAAACTGTAAGTATGAAAATATTTAAACGTAGCTTAAAATAAAGTTCTTTTTGGTTTTTTACCTGGTTATAGGCAGGGATTTTATTACAAAAAATATAAATATGAATGATACAGAAATCTAAATTTAGAAAGATATCATAAATACATAAAGGTATGTATAAAATATAAGTAAATATAAGTATTAGAAATAGATATGTAATATAAATAATATTGTATGTATATTTTTGTATTCTATATATCTACAAATAGAAAACATCAATATAAACTAAATGTAAATCTGAATATAAATGTGCAAAGTATAAATATAAAAAGTATTTAAATATAGTTTAGATAATGTGGGGTTTTTTTGTTTTTATTTAGAGGCAGGGGTTTTATTATAAATAATCTATAAATCTAAATATAGAAATACAAATCTATAAAGATATAGATATAAAAATATAGAATATAA
>VWZV01012968.1:2969-16332 GCA_013397155.1 Irena cyanogastra | reverse complement strand
CCAGATCATCAATAAAGAAATTAACAGGCCTGGCCCCAGCACTGATCCCTGGCAGGCACCACTGGTGACTGTCTCCAGCTGGGTGCAGCTCCCTTCACCACCACTCTCTGGGCCTGGCCATTCAGCCAGTTCTTAACCCAGTGAAGGGTGCACCTGTCCAAGCCCTGGGCTGATAGATTTTCCAGGAGAATGCTGTGGGAGACAGCGTCAAAGGCCTTGCTGAGGTCCAAGTAGACTACATCCACAGCCTTCCCTGCATCCGCCAGGTGAGTCACCTGATCCCCCGGTTGCCCTGCATGTGCTGTGTGATTGCACTCTAGGTGATCTGTTTCATAACCTTCCCTGAGGTCAAGCTTTTTCCTTGGATCCTACTTCTGGCCCTTTTTGTGGATGGATGTCACATTGACCAACCTTCAGTCAATTGGGACCTCCTAGGTTAGCCAGGACTGATGATGAATTATAGAGAGTGCCTTGGCAAGTTATTATGCCAGCTCCCTCATTACCCTAGGATAAATCCTGTCTGGTCCCATAGGCTTGTGAGCATCTAAAGAGTTCAGAAGGTCACTAGCTTACTTCTGAATTACAGGGGGTCCATTCTGCTCCCTGTCTACCAGCTCAAGAGGCCAATTGTCCTAAGGATCACCAGTCTTACAGTTGAAGACTGATGAAAAGAAAGATTTAAGTATCTCAGCCTTTTCCTTCATCTTTGGTATGTATTTCCTCTCACATCCAACAAAGAATGGAGATTTTCCTTGCCCTTCCTTTTGTTATTAATGTAACTATAAAAACACTTATTATATTTTACAGAAGTAGCCAGAATAAGTTCTAAGATTTCACCTCTGTAATTTTTTTTCTGCATGGCCAAGTGACGTTCCAAAACACTTCCTGTACTGCTTGTCTCTTTTTCCAAAGGTGATACACCCTCTTTTATTACCTGTGTTCCTGTGCAGGGTCTCTGCTCAGCCAGGCTGGTCTTCCCCACTAGCTCATTTTTTGGCACTTAGGGATAGCCTCTTCCTGCACCATCAAGAGTTCTTTCTTGAAATATGTCCAGCTTTCATGGGCCCTTTGGTTTTTAACGGCTGCTTCCCAGGGTACTTTCTGAGTCAATGTCCTGAACAGGCCTCTGACCCAGATATCTGCCACACTAGCCTTCTCCCTGATCCTCACCTGTAAGCACTCAACCATTTCATCACTATCCTCAAGCTCTATACTGTCAAAAGTCTCCCCAGTATATCGAACCCACACCACCACTTCCTTGCCTGTCCCTTCTGAAGAGCAAGTAGCCATCCATTGCAGCACTTCAGTCATGCAAGTTATCCCACCACATTTCTGTTACAGTGACTACGTCATAATTCTCTTGTTGCACAATGGCTTCCAGCTCCTCCTGTTTGTTTCCTACACTTTGTGCATTAATGTACCTGCACTTCAGCTGAGCTGATGATTTCAACCCTGATTCTAGCATGCTACCCCTGAGACTGGTCTCATCTGCTTCCCCCTTCAAACACAATTTAAAGCTCTCTCAAACATCCCTGCCAACTCATGAAATAGAATCCTTTTTGCTTTGTTAGATAAGTGAACCCCATCTTGTCTCAAATTCAGCTTGTGGCACCAGCCTTTAAGCCACTTATTGGTCATGTGGGTTTTCCTGTTTCCTTTGGGGCTCATCCCTGGTGTTGAAGGAATTAAGGAGAATACCACCTGTGCTTCTAACCCTTCAAACAGGTGAACCAGTGCATTGAAGTCCTTTTTGATTACCCTGGTGCTTTGCTTATCAACCTCATCTCTGCTGACCTGGGCAACCAGCACTGAGTTGGGCCATGTTGGTCTGGGGAACCTCCTGGTGATATCCCTTACCCAGGCCCCAGGAAGGCAGCTCATGTCCCTGTGGGATAGGTCTGGTTGGCATACAGGGCCCTTTGTTCCCCTCAGAAGTAATTCATCCACTACAACTACCCTTCTTTCTATTTTAACACTTGAAATTGTGTTCTGTCTGGTCAGCTGTGTTGATCGGGTGGACTCTAGAGATACACCTCCTTCTTCACTCTCATCTGCCTGACCCTCAAGATACAGGGCTTCATATCTCTTCTGGGAAGGAAAGAGAGGCTGGGAGGGAATTCTTCTTTATCTCTTACCAGGGACCCATTTCCATTCTCTGCCATCTTTTAGGTCTCCTTTTTCTGACTGAAGGGTGAGGTTCCTCCAGCTCCTGCTGATCTTCCATCCAATGCGCTTGTCTCAGGGATGGAAGAGTGTGACCCCCACAATCTACTTCCCTTTCACACTCCATGATACTCCTCAGCCTCTCCACCTCCTCTTTAAGCTCTGACACCAGACAGAGCAGATCATCAATCTGCTCACACTGCCCACAGGTGTCTTTTCCTCTGTCCTCTAACAGTTCCTGGTACTAACACCAGGCTCAGGCCCTCGCTACAGCCAGAGACCAGAAGGCTGCGTCCTTCTTGGGGAGCTTTTTCTGGGTCACCATGTTCCTACTAGAATGGCTTTCAGCTGTGGGCGATTCAAGTTGGGCAAGTTAGGAAAAACCAAACACCCCACTCAGGAGCTGGGAGCATGGCTGTGCCTTTCCTGCTCCCCTTGCCTGTGTGAGCTGCCGTGCACACTGCCATGTCACATTGTTCTGACACACCGAGTCCTATTTGCCAGCTCCTGTTCCTTGTGCTCCCTGGAGCCATTTAAATCTCCCGTGTTGCTCCAGGCATTGCCCCTTCCATGCCTGATTGGGTGCAGAGGCTGGCCAGATTTTAAAAATCTAGATTTGTCGAATAGATTTTAGAAGTTCTTCTTGAATTCTACTCAGCTCAAGAGCTTCAACAGAGTGTATTCATTCTTGGAAAACAGTCACATTTCATCTTTCATCAACGAATTTTGTTTCTAGGTATGACTGGTCAGTAAATGGGGTGATGTCCACTTTTTATAATAACATGAAATCTGAGTCAAATTAATTTCTCAGCCTGATGAGGTGTTTAACTCTATTAGATCTACTCTCTGCCTGCAAAGGAGGATAGCAGCTCCTATTTTCCCAAAAAGTTATGTAAGATTTATTAAGCTGGAAAGGAGGAAGCCAGAAGTCTCTGATTTGAGCTGTCATTCCTAAGGGAGAAAAAGATACCTGTGCCCTATTATTATTCATAGAATTAGGCTCTTATTTCATCCACTGACCCTTCTAGTATTCTACTTCCAAGAAGACCTGGCTAATTTTCCATTGAAGTGAAGAAACTAAAGAGTGGAAGCTCAAGCCTTTCTTTTAATTAATTTAATCTCCATATTCTCAATTGTTTTATTATTAGCTTTTCTTGTGGATTTTTACAACTCACTTAATTTCATACCTAAGAAATACAAAAAGCCTTCTTGACACTAGTCCAAGATCTGCACAGAAATCACTTCCTCATCGAAGATCTCATCACAGGGTGGAGTCATCCACAGTGAGGTAGTTCTGAGGAAAAAACCTTACTTAGGGAAAGAAAAATGAAGAGTCTTTGATTTGGGAAAAAGGAAATCTTACTTCTGTTGGTGAACATCCATGATGGTGAATTTAACCCCTTCTCAAGAGACATTTCTGGTGGACTGCAGATGACACTGCTATTTTCTTACGTTTTAAAAATATTTTTTAAATATAGCCATTTTTAAAATTATGCAATCAATCTTGAATACCTCTTGCATAAGAAGAGTGAACATTTCATTGAAAAATAGTATACATATAAATTATCTTTCTTTGTACTTAGATTTTAGAAAGGTGCTGCTGTTAATTTCCTGTGAATTTTACGATTTGCTTAGATTTAGAAACTAGCTATGACAAAACACCTTTGAAAACAAATATCAGCATTATTTCTTGATGGTACAATCTTCAAATAGAAAATACTGGCAAGGGAGGAC
Organism: Irena cyanogastra; assembly: GCA_013397155.1. Taxonomy (NCBI): domain Eukaryota; kingdom Metazoa; phylum Chordata; class Aves; order Passeriformes; family Irenidae; genus Irena; species Irena cyanogastra. The sequence continues at coordinate 12,435 of VWZV01012968.1, read as the reverse complement.
AAAGCAAGTAAATGAGCAATTACTGTTATGTGGTGGACTTTTCTCACAGAGTTTTAGTGCTTAATTAAATTTATAATGTACTTTTTATATGGATCTGTGAGATACCAAACCCACTTACTTTGATCTATTGATTTTTCAAACAATATGTTACATTATTTAGCCTAATACACTGTGTTTGAGAGAATTTGTCTCTCAGTTGTCTATAGAATGGGACATGCTAATCTGAAATGTTTGCTGGCAGTTGATAAAACAGACTAGAAGATGTTAAAGAGCACCAGGTAGTGTTTTATTTATTTCAGAATCTCAATGCCAACTGGCACGTCAGCTTCCATTTATCCTCCAGGAAATACTTTGCCAGAGAGGCCTGGGAAAAGCTAAATGATTTATTCAGGCTATGAGAAACCTCAGCCACACAGCCCTGGTCAGTCCCTTTAGGAGTTCATTTTCAAGGCAATGCCCTCAGCTACATCCAGTTCCATTATATCGAAGAACAAACAAAAAGCTGTGAACATACATAAGGCTATGAACTCTATACAACGAGCCCTTCACCGTTCCTATAATAATCATTCATGTTCTGCTATCACTGATGTCAGAACAAGGCACCCACTGAACTGTGATTTGAGACTTATTGGATAAGACAGAAGAAAGTTTTTAGGGAATTATCTTCATATTTTGGCGTAGTTTTACTCAAGTAGGATTGAAAGTTGTAGAGCTTTTTTTTATCACAGGAGACTTCTATGTGCAGCCTTAAAAGGAAGACTTATTAATGCTACTATTACTGAATTATGCAAATGTTGTTATTATCCATAAACCAAAAAATTCAGCGACGCTTAAATTTTCTCCTGTAAAACAAAGAAACAACCAAGAAAACCCCTTTCAATCTTATTCGTAGAGATTGAAACTTAAAGACTTCTGTGCTTCTCTACAGAGTTTTTGAGAGGGTTATTCTGCTTAGATTGAATTTAATTTCCATGGAAGATTACTAGCTCAAATATTTTCATCCTCATAGTTTATTTATAGAATTTAGCACATGGAATTTACTAGCCATTTGAGTTTGACTCTCTACTTTTCAAAATTTAAGTGAGACACATACGTCAGAGAAGAAATTGAAAATACAGAGTTGAAATGACATGAAAATATCAGAATTAGATTCTGTGGCTACATGTATTAAAAATAGACCATTATTTCTATTGGTTTTCAAATTTTAGAAAAAGAATATTGCATGTTTAATATTACAAGCAGTGAAAGAGAAACCCTGGACTTGTGGTTGATACACTTAGCATAACCTTAAAATTGTACTGTTTAGTACATAATCATATGAAGCTTTCAGATTAGCCAGTAAGGTGTGCCAAGTTAATTGAGAATAGTGAAAATTTAAAATCTCAGCAGTGAATTCATCAATTGATTGCTATCAACAGCTTTGGAAGATTATTATCTGCTGTTGATAAGGTTACATGAGACAAGATATGTAAACTACATGAGTAGGCCCATTCTGAAAAGGAAAAGTGCAGTCCTCATTTTCAAATATTTCTATCAATGCTCTTTAAAGTGGAATATTAATTTATGTTAAAACTACAATTTAGCACACTGAATGAAATTTTGGAAGGAATTTTTTGAAGGAATTTTGGAAAGTAGAAGACTGAAGAAAAGTCTGTACAATAGGTGTCAGGGTATGCAGAGATGGGTTACTATGATAAACAGGCAAAGCACTGTGTATTTATCTGAAATAACACTCAGACTAAACTCAGAAAACTAGCTCTTTTGTGCTGGAATGTAGTTCTGTGGAAAATGGAATATTTTTCTGCCCTACACTGCACCTCCAAGGCTTTAGAAAAACTAATTTGAGGAACAGGAATGCCAAGATAAATCTTCTGAAAAAGAACTCACTGGCATTGAATGTCCTGCTTAGATTTCACTGTATCCTGATCTGATTGTAATTTTCTGGAAAAGCATTCCTGGTTTGATTTTCTTTCTTTTGTTGAATAGAAATTCTTATGTTGCAACTTTTTTACACAAAGTCACCCTAGGACATCTTTCTAAGATTGATCCTGTGGGGAAAGCTATCCCAAAGTGTCTGTACTCGGAAGACTAACTCAAATCCGAGATACATAGAGATGGGTGCAGCCCTCTAAGACTACTATTTGGATCTCAGTTTGCCAAGTTAATGAGGTGTATATCAAATCCTGAAAATATGCATGATCTTGGTGAAATCTACACAACTACATAAGTTTAATTATTTTGCTGAATCACACAGAAATACTGTAGGTAGGCAAATTAAGTACGCGATAGTCACCTAAAAGTTTCAGGAAAGTGCCTACCAGTGCAGATAGATTAGGCTTTAATCATTTATTAGGTTGCAAAAATTAGTTTTAAAATAACATGGTTAAAATGGGCTCTATTGCTTATTCTAAATGTTACAGAAATAATCCTGCAAGCTCTGCAGTGTTACATGCTCCTGCTAGACGCCAGTAAAATATCTTTAAAAGTATGACCACAGGCAGTGACCTCCCTCTGAGGTTAGAATTGATTATCTTGTATAAGCAGAGTAAATAATCTTGAGCAGTATGGGATTTTTTTTTTATTTTTGTCACAGAATGCTTTGTTTGATTTATGACTGAAAGTGAGGTGACCTGCATGACTGCACTCTCTTTCAGAGTCTCATAAAAAAAAATCACTTTTTATCTCAATGACCACGGATCAAGGCATCATATGATAAAAGCTGAAGAACATTTACAGTACAGAAATCACTACCAAACAGGTCAGTGGTCAAACAGCTGCCTTGATGCCCATTGTACCCCACAAAGGTGATTCACTTCTGATGTCTTTGTTCTGTTAGACACTCAGGGTCAGGGAACCACACAGATTTCTTTCTCAGGAAAGATTATCAGACCTATATAGAATTTAGATCTAGTCTGTCCTGCAGAACTGAACTAGTGGGATCTCATTTCAACAGTGGAAATAAATTAATTTTATCAAAGCAGAATTCTTAAAGATGGGTAAAAATGTTGCCAGGTTATTTTCTGTCCTTAGATGACATCTAGACCTGCTTTAACTTTTACAGTCAACTATGTCTTTGCCTTGTTTCCAGGGATCACTGGATCATGTGAGTAATACAAAACAATGTCATCTCTCAGTGCTTACAGTACATAGTTTGCATGACTTCTATATTAGTAACATGCATCTTTAAGGATTATCAACTGCCTGTTTACCCATATTCACAACTTTAAATGATGAGTTTCTGCTATTTTCTGAGATACTATCTGTTCACTCAGCATTTCTATTTATGTAGTCCTAAATCACCACCATATTTCAAAGTAAAAGCAGCATACACGACTCCTTGTAAGCACAAATATCTAAGTCTCAATGCAAAGTGAATGGACCTACATTTTTAAAGACAGTCTATTTTAAAGACAGGATTATATAACACCTTCAGTAATTAAAAGTAGAATTTCTAATCTGTTAGATTGTTTCCATAAACTAAATTTCAAACTATGTATGTATCATTTGAGCTCTAAAAGTCAGAGGAAAAGTATAATGATATTTTTTTCCCTCTGAAAGATTTTTTTCGTAGTTCTATGGATATTGCTAGAATTCCATCATCTCTATTTGTATATTCTCTTAGAGCCTCCTTATAAAAGCATATGTTCCATGTTTTTCCTCCTGTTTCCATGTGGTAGGCAAAGATATTCCATGACTCAAACAGCATTAGCAACTGAATAAGTCTTCGAGTGTACTGAGAAAAATGGAGAGATGTTAACAGCCACATTTCACAACAGTAGGAAAAATGCTTGTGTAGCATTCACTGTCATAGCCGAGCATATGCTCTCCACGGTTCTTTAGTCATCTGCTTGGAGTGGGCCGCACTGCTGAGGAAAAGACAATCTGTCTCTCTGTTAATGAAAAAGTATCTCTACAAAGCAGAGTTGATTAGTATAAGGGTAAACTCTTCAGTGACTTAGAAACTGAGAAACATGGGGAAAAAAAAGCATGATCGTTGTAAATAAATATTACCTTTTCTGCTTGCATGTCTCAGATATTTATGACATATGAAACACAAATACTGTAAAGATTTTTGTCCTTGAATACTTGAACACAGAAAGCAAGAAATGTAAAATATTTTAACCAAACATGTCTGGAAAAGTTACTAAATCGTAAATTTAATTTGTCAGGTATAATAGCATCTCCTTTCAAAGTATGCCTGTAGTTTAGCACAGGAATGCACAGGCCACTTTTAAAAGAGGTAGCAGAAGCATTGGAAGAGATCTAAAAGCTTCAGTGCATAAGCTAATCAACTCTCATTTCTCACCCGAATACCTTGAGTCACATAGGGCTCCATGCTGCTGCTACCAGATTGCTTGGTATAAACAAGCCCAACTGTGTGGACAGCTCTGTACTTCTCTGCTGGCTGCAGGGCAGGCACATTCTTTATATAGACCTGAAGCGGCAGGTGGCTGAGCAAATAAAAGTGAAGGTCCAACTCAGCACTGTTATTGTGTTCTTTGTTACTTTTTCTCTCACCAGAAAACACACTGCTGGCCTTTTATCAGATAACAGTAGTGGCAACATAATCATGTCTCAAATGGGATTAACACCTCTTTTGTTTAATAAGATAGGCTAATGGTGAAATCCATTTGAATTGTTGAAAAAAGAGGGAAGAAATTTTGCCAGCTGCACAAACCCACAGATTTTAAATTTTATATTTTGCCTGTGCCAGGAATCTGCCTTAGGCTGAATTTTAACAGATGGACAAAACAGAAGAGATTTTTTTTTAAAGGGTTAGACAAAACAAAATATATTTCTCTTATATCAAGTAGGGGTAATTTTTTTAATAAGTTCCAGAATATCCAAGATTTTGAGAAAAAAATCATACTTGCTGAAGTGCTCTTTGGCAAGAAAGAAGCCAGGGTCTTTCTTCCAAATGCACATGCAAAATCTTTTAGTTAAAGAGCCCAGAGTCAGGAACGGAACCCACTAGTTCTGCTGCCAGGAAATATTTATTAAGTCCATTAGCAAAATGCCTATCCTCTTTGTCTAACACCAGTTCTAAAGATGACACTAAGCTGGCTGAGAGTGTTGCTCTGCTGGAGGGCAGGAAGGCTCTGCAGAGGGATCTGGCCAGGCTGCATCCATGGGCTGAGGCCAATGGTGTGAGGTTCAACAAGGCCAAGTGCTGGGTCCTGTCCTTGGGTCACAGCAACCCCAGGCAGTGCCACAGGCTGGGACAGAGTGGCTGGAAAGGACCTGGGGGTGCTGGTGACAGCAGCTGAACATGAGCCAGGGTGTGCCCAGGTGGCCAAGAAGGCCAATGGCATCCTGGCCTGGATCAGCAATGGTGTGGCCAGCAGGGCCAGGGCAGGGATTGTCCCCCTGTACTCAGCACTGGTGAGGCCACACCTCGAGTGCTGTGTCCAGTGCTGGCCCCTCACTGCAATAAGGACACTGAGGGGCTGGAGTGAGTCCAGAGAAGGGCAACAGAGCTGGGGCAGGGCATGGAGCACAAATCCTGTGAGGAGCAGCTGAGGGAGCTCTGGGTGTTTAGAAAAAGAGGCTCCAGGAGAGATCACTCCATAACTCCCTGAAAGGAGGTTCTGCCCAGGTGGGGTTGGCCTCATCTCCCAGGCAACCAGTGACAGGATGAGAGGACACAGCCTGAAGCTGTGCCATGGGAAGGCTTAGATTGGATATTAGGAAGTATTTCTACACAGAAATTGTTTTCATACACGAAAACAGGCTAGGGAAGTGGCAGAGTTGCCATCTCTGGAGGTATTTAACAGATGTGTAGACATAGCACTTGGGAACATGGCCTTGTGGGACTTGCCAATGTAAGGTTAACAGTTGGACTAAATGATCTTAAAGGCCTTTTCCAGCCTAGATGATTCTATGATTCCAAGTTTATGTGAGAGTTCCCTCCTCTCTGTTACCCGAAGAGATTTGATGATGCACTAGCCCTTTTAGAGATACTGATGAAGGTAAAGGGAGGAAAAGCTACAGATGAGAGGCAAAGAAATGAAAAGACATTTTATGGAAGATACTAGTAAAGAAAATGCACTACTACAAAACAAATGGCTTTGTCAATCTTGAATTTTAAAATTAGGGAGGCATGATGCCTCCCATTGTCCTGTGGTTTTTATTAGCAGGATGTGTGCCACAGTTTTCAAAATACAGAGAAAAAGTCCAGAGAACATAACTCCATCACTCCCTAAAAAAATCCTCACTGAGAAATTCCTAGTAGAAAATTTGTATGGTTTTAAGATATTATCTCGTGTGTACTTTGATCATAGGCAATTTTTGAAACATTTTCATATACATGTACAAAACTCAACTCTACACTAACCACAGCTCACAATGCACAACATACAAAGTTTATAAATCATAGAATAGAATATTTTAAAGCATTTTAAACTCCTTACTGTGACTTTCAGAAGCCACAGTTCCGGCAAACTCTATGATGCTCTGGAAAGCCTCTCTTTCATGCAAGCATGGATAAGTACCTCAGTAATACATGGATTTAAAAATTCTATTAAGTTTATCACATTTAGAAGAATCAAACTCAAAACATAAAATATAAATTATCTCATGGTTTTCACTTCAGTGTTTCAATGCATAGGAAGGGATCCATTTCAAACATCTAATAGTTTTTAGATGGAGAATTTTTAGATAGGAGTAGCACTTTGGGGATGCACATTGTCATGTTAGAGAACTAAAAGAATGGCCAGTGTGAGTGGAGTTAGTGAAGAGCCAGTATGAATGAAGCTAGATTACAAATCTATCCAGGCTGGAAATCCAGGCATAGAATAAAATCTGTGAAAACACTAACTTGCAGAACATTAACTGGTAAGTGATTCTTCACACAAGTGACATTCAGCGAATTTACAAAAAGATCACTTGTAAGATGGCAAAAGTGGTTGGATTATCATTTGATTAGAAATATTTAACATCATCAGATTTATAATTACACCAGAGTAAAAGCCTCTTACTTCGATGTACACAAAATAAGAACGGCATTAGAAGAATCTATTATAGTCTCTGCTCAGAGAGGCTGTACTTCTCAAAGATAAGAAAAAAGGTGAGACAAAATCTTCTCAAGTTTAGGACGTTATAGGTCATCACAAATCATTCATGCCCTTTGTAACTTGCCATCTAGTGTATAAAAACGTTATTCAAGCATTTCAGAAAAGCAAGTTTTAGATACAGAACTTTCTTGATCTCTTTTCTATTGCTACCACTACCCATTTCTGGTTGTATTACAGACTTCTGCTTATCAGATTTGACTTTCCAGCTTGCCATATTACACTCTGAAATTCTAATCTTTCTTACAAAAGATATTGAAATAACTTTCTAACATCTAATATCAACATCATCTACTAGCTGTTGAGCATTGCTGTCAGAGAAGGCTGTTGTGCTTTTAAATGCCATTACAAGCAAGTGAGGTGGGAGAACTCCATCAATGAAGTGCCAGTTTTCTCTGGTTATCTGTGATTGGTCCACGACATATATTTTCACATAAGCTTTGAAAGTATTTAAGAATATCCTTTGCCTTCAATTTATGCTCCTTTTATATCAAGTAGTATCTTGTTGTTACAACCACTTTGAAAGATTGAATTTTGTCCAGCCTGCTATCCTTATTTCTCTGAAGACATTTACAATTTTTCATCCTTTCTATAATATCTTGCTTCCACTGATGCTTAAGTTTATCTGATTTTTAATTCCTAAGTAAGATCCAGAATTTTTCAGGTAAGTTTTGGAGACAAATACAGATTCTTTCTTATCTTCTTTCTCTTGCATCTCATTATTTTCAAATAGAAATTGTTTGGTGCTGAAGACCTCCCTCTCATTTCACTATAACCACTGAAAAAGAACCCCAAAAAATGACTATGTCCCCTGAATTTTGCTAAAATTAAATGCTTTAGAAAGACTGACCATATACTGGTTTGTTTTTTTTTTTTGTTAACCTTTTGAGTCCAGTTCTTCTATCAGTCACAAAAATGAACAACAATCCTTAGAAATGTAAAATAATCTCCATTGTTCTACGTGTCAAATACCTTCTCCTGTCTCTGTGAATACATAGGTACAAAGATGAATGATTGCATGGCAATTCCATCCGTAAGTGTTTGTGTTTATACAGCTTCTGTGCAAAGTAGTCTTTAGCAGTAATGGTAACAAAACTGAAAGTCACATGGAAGAATAAAGTCATTAAAAAATAATTCTTAAATAAAATAAAAATATATTAAAAGGCTATAGGAAATAAATATTGAAAGTGCCTTTGTTAACTGAAGTTTTAGGTATGCTTACCTTACTCTACTGATGAGGATACCTACTATGCATATACTTTCAAAAAAGTTAAAGCTCGTATGCATTTTTTCCCCTTTTATTTTAAAACAACAAAGTCTTCATATCTTTTTCTGATATGACTTGGAGGGAATGCTTGCAATACCTTAATTCTCTACAGTTGCCACTGCTAGTTCAGCAATACTTTGGGATAATTACTGCCAGCATTAAAATTCAAAGTCCTCTGAGATGGTTTGGATGTTACTGGTTAAGGCCTCCTCATGCTTCATGCTCCTAATGCTTCCACTGTGGCAGCCCTGGGGAGTGAATAACTTCAGTCAATAAATGTTGGGTTTTTCTAGTCTGTTTTACTTTTTCAGAAGACATAAACTTGCCACAGACACACAAAGTCCCTTACAGCTTGTAAGGCTGCCATAGGCATGGAACAGACATCTGACAATTCATTTACAGGGCACCACAATGACTATCTGTATCCCCTCCCCACTACATCTACCAGCCACACAGCAACCTCTCAGCACCTGCCATAGTCTCATTTCCCATCAGCAATCCAAATGTCTAATTTAAGGAAGTGACACGTGTATTTTCTCTAGGCCCAGCAGTGGCCTAGAGAGAAAAAAACACTCTCTATTTTCCATTATTTTTGCCAATGATTTGTTATTTTATTCATATGTCTCTTTAATAAAAGGACACTAAGCCTATAACAGGAATATCTCCATTATGGCAGTTACCATTTTCCCATGTACTGGTATCACAACTTGAAAGGGGAAAAATCATCTGAGACATGGAACTTCTCTATAATCACAAATTAATCTACATTCCAAGTAGAAGACNTTCCAAAAGTACTTATTAAAATAAAAACATTTTTCCATATTTAGAATTAAAAAAAAACTATTCTGGCAAGCTGTAAAAAGCAGTGTAGTTTTAAAGAATTGTTTCAAAAGTCTTCAGTTTCAGTTTTTCTTCCTCATTGCTGGTTTAATAGGTGAAATTCCTCAATAATAACTTGAAGACCTACCTATAATTTAGAAACAACTGGAACACTGAAGCGATATACTCAATTTAATGAATATTATATCAGAGACAGATATTAGTCCTGCAAGACCTGGCTCTGAATAAGGAACTGTGTAAGGAACTGAACAGATGACACAACTCAGGCATATTGTTTGTTGCTAGTATC
>VWZV01012963.1:18662-32648 GCA_013397155.1 Irena cyanogastra | reverse complement strand
ATATATTTTTCTATATATCTTCTTTATATTTTATTACGCATTTATTATATTAACTAATATACTTTATTATATATTATCTTTATTATTGTTGTTAATGTTTATATGTATTTTCATTACTGCATTTATATAATGATGTGATATGCTATATAATTTAATTATTTATTGTTAACAAATTGTATTTATGTTTATATTAGCATTGTATTTATATTTAATAATTTGTTAATTTTATTTTTACTATGATTACATTTATTTTGTATTTTTTATATTAGTATATTGCATTTATTTTTCTATTAGTATTGTATTTATATGAAATACTTTGTTAATTTTATTTTTGTTATGATTATTTTGCTCCCAGGTGCCGGTGTCCCACTGTTCCAGGGACAGGGAAACCTTTCCCAAAGGAATACAAACCCCGTGAAATGCAGCTCAACCCAGCCCAGTTTTCGTTTTTTGCTGCTTTTCAGAGCAAAGAAACTTTGATTTTTACCCCAAAGGTGAGAGGAGGAAATTGAGGAGTTTATTACTGATAATTTTATTAAAGTGACAAAAATGGGGACAAGTGACAAACGCCCTAAAACCGCCCCAGTTTGGAGCAGTTTAACAAAGCTGGAGATAAAGCCGAGCTTTGCAGCCTTAAGCCAAGGTTTGGTTTTACTGTAGAGCTCAAACCAGACTTGAACGTTTATCCAGGGAGACACTGCATGCCCAAAACTGCTTTTATTTCATTTATTTCTTTAATTTTAATTGAAATATTTACAATTTCCAGGAGAATCCAAGCGGGAATTCAGCAGGAGAGAACACAGACCGGCTGTGCAATCAATCAATCCATCCATCCATCAATCAATCGTTGTTAATTACAGTTCTTTCTAATGAGCAGAAGCTAGGGCTGGCTTCAGATGTTCATTAATTAATTGAAATACAGTGAGCACACCATAGAAATGAAATACGAACACGAGGCAGTCCCTGAAATAAATAAATACGGACAGGTGGCTGCGCTTGTGCCCCAATCCCAGCCACAAACCTCGGGAATTCTGCAGCCAGCAGGGAGGGATTTAAATCCCACAGTCCTGGCCCCTGCAGCACCCAGACTGGTTTGTACCACTGCAATAATTCCCTTAATATTTGCTTTTTTTGGGCACGTTTTCACTCAAAATTCAGAATTTTTCCAGTCAATCCCAACTTCATGTTTTTATGGCACTGATTGGATTAAGTGAGGCTCCTTTCCCAGTTTTTGCCCCACTTCCAGGGGGTTTTTGGAGGGCTTTTTCCACCTCCAGCTCTTCTCCCTGGAATGTTTTCCATTCGGTTTGTGGAGATACCCCTGGGAGACCCCAAATTGCACCTGGGCTGCTGTGCCAGAGTCAGGAAATAAAATGGAATAAAATGGGATGGGATGGGATGGGACGGGATAGGATAGGATAGGATAGGATAGAATATGGAAAAGAGAGAAAACAGAAAATAGAAAATAGAATAGAAAATAGAGAATAGAAAATAGAAAGGAGAGAATAGACTAGAACAGAATAGAATAATAGAAAATAGAAAGGAGAAAACAGAATAGAATAGAATAGAATAGAATAGAATAGAATAGAATAGAATAGAATAGAATAGAATAGAAAATAGAGAATAGAAAATAGAAAGGAGAAAAGAATAGAACAGAATAGAATAACAGAAAATAGAATAGAATAGAATAGAATAATAGAAAATAGAAAGGAGAGAATAGAATAGAATAGAATAGAATAGAATAGAATAGAATAGAATAGAACAGAATAGAGAATAGAGAATAGAAAACAGGAGAATAGACCATAATTAGAAATTAAAATCAGAATAGAATTAGAGTTAATACAGACTAGAACAAGACTAGCTCAAGAATAATAATAGGAAATAGAATATATTAAGAAGAGAATAACAATAAAAATAGATCAAGAATAAGAATAGGAAATAGAAGAGAGTAAGAGATTAGAATAAAATGAAGTAGGACAGGAAATAGAATAAAATAGGAGAGAATTAGAATGGAATAGGAATAAAAATAGAGTAAAGAACAGAATAAAGGATAGAATAGTAATGGATTGAGAATAATAATAGAATAAAGAAAAATAATTAGAATAGAATAGAAAATAAGAAGAATTAGAATAGAATAGGAGGAAGAATAAGAAGAAGAGGAAGAATAAGAGGAAGAAGAAGAGGAAGAATGAGAGGAAGAAGAAGAGGAAGAATGAGAGGAAGAATGAGAGGAAGAATAAGACTAAGTTAAGAAACAAAATATAAGAAGGAAAAACAACAGAATTAGAATAGAATAAGAAAAGAATAAGAGTAAGATCAGGATAAACCATGGAAAGGAACTCTGGGAATTGTGCAGCGTTCTTGGGAACGCAGTGACAGTCACACACTGACACTTCCAGGGACACTGGTGGCTGAGCCAGCTCCAGCAGTGCTGGGCTTCCGAGTGCTCGTTCCACACCAGCCCCTCTAAAATCCCAACGTTCTCCTCCAAACCCATCAGCTCTGGCATTAATTATGCAGCAAGGCTGGAACAGCTGCAGGGCAGGCCAGGAGCCAGAGGTGCCCATCCGTGGATGTTCCTCTGCCCACACCTGGGCATGGCTGGGAGCACCTGGATGTGATCCCAGGGTTTCCCCCACACCTGGGCATGGCTGGGAGCACCTGGATGTGATCCCAGGGTTTCCCCCACACCTGGGCATGGCTGGGAGCACCTGGATGTGATCCCAGGGTTTCCCCCTCAGGATGGCACTCAGAGCCCTGCTCCTGGCTGCTGGTGGGGTGCCTGTCCCACCCAGCCTCCCACCCATCGTTCCATCTATCCCAAACCTTCTGGGAAGACCCCAAACACAGCTCAGGGGCTCCATGGGCACCTCAACCCTTTGGATTTTGGAGAGGTGCTCCACCACCTCCAGGCCTCACCACAGAGCCCACCATGGTGGGCAAAGGAAACCCAAACACAGCCACGGAGGAATCAACCCCAACCCTTCAACATTCAGCCAAGGTTTGACTCATCCTGGAAGCCCCAGGGCGAGTGCAGCTCAGAACAAGGGCAAACAGCCTTTTCACCACAAAAAGCAGCAAGGAACAAGGCTTGGGAGCACCTCCCCTGCCTGTCAGGGAAATCCAGGCCCAGAGGTGTCGGGGGAATCGGGGCTCTGCTTTTGGGGTGCAGTTCTTCCAACAGAAGAGCCTGCTTGGCACCACGGGCACATTCAGCTTTTTTCATGGTTGGCTGTTTCAGCAACAGGAGAAGTCAAGCACATCCTGCTGATTTTCTTCCACATATAGATCACAAAGATTTTATAAAAATGTTACTAATTGTACCTAAAGTGTGAACTTGAGTCATTTATTTTTCACTTTGCCCCAGGCTTAAGAAAACAAGTTTCTTCTCTAAACAAAGCCTCATGAAATACACATTTTTTTGCCCTCTGGTATTTTTCCTGGCTTTGACACAGGGAACAACCCCCCTAAAAAAAACCAAACCTGAAAGCAAACTAGAAACCAGCAGTGGATTTAAGGCAAGCAGATTTGATGTGAGGGGTGAAATAAAACACCTCCTTGGAGGAAAAAAAACACATGCAGCAAACAACTTGGGTGAGCAAATCACGACCCACAGCAGGGGAAAAAAAAACCCCAAACGCTTTCAGCTCAAGTTCCACTCACCCTGCAAGTTCCCCACTCTGTGTCGTCCCTATTCCCTGGGGAACGCGGGGGCAGGAAGGCCCCTCTCTCTGCGTGTTTCTGGGGATACAGAGTATAAATACAGGAGGAGTCATGCCACGGACTAGATGCAGAGATTGCACACGATTATTGCATGCGCTGGGATCGTACATGCCGAGGACGCGGCCCTGGCTCAGAATCCCGCGGGACGCTCCCGCCTCCTGGAGCACCAGTCCATCCCGGCCCCCTCGAGTCCATCCTGGCCCCCTCGAGTCCATCCCGGCCCCCTCGAGCCCACCCCGGCCCCTGGGCGGCCCCGAGCCCCCGGCAGCCCCCGCTGCCCTCGCCGTCCCAGCCGCGCGGGATCGCCCGGCCCGGCGCGTTATGTGAAGCGGTCGGAATTCATTTTGCGCAGTTTGGGCGGGAGGTTGCCCTCCATCCTCCCCCCGCCCCCCGAGAGCTTCTGCAGCTTGGGGGGCAGCTCTGCCACCGACTGGCTCATGGGATCCGACATCATCTTCGTGGTCTTGGAGCCCAGTTTCTCCTCGGAGTTGCCGGGCACCGAGCTGATGCGCTGGAGTTTCATGGGCAAATCGCCCATGCTGTAGGCCTTCTCCGAGGTGGTGGAGCTCATCCTGAGCAGTTTTTTCGGGAAGTCGTCCCTCCCGGTGATTTTCTGCAGTTTTGAGGGCAGCTTTGTGCCCACCTCGTCGAGCCCATCCAGGCACTCCACAGAGTTGTTCCTCTCCTTGCTGTTGCTGACGGCGGGCGGGATCAGGGGCGAGGACATGAGGAGCATCTCCTCCTGCTCCTTCACGCTGTAGGGCGGGGTGGGCACCTCGAACGTGGCGTGGAACTGGGAATAATCCACTTTGAAGAACCCTTCCTCCAGGGAGATCACCGGGAAGAAGCGATGGCCCCAGAGCACCTCGTCCTCCGTGTAGGATGTCCTGGCTTGGCACGTCATCCCTGCAAGGAGAAGGGAGGAAAAGCTTCCACCAGTTCCAGGAAATTGGGGATGCATGGAAATCATTGAGCAATTCCATGAAATGGATTTTATGGGTTTAAATGTATTTAAAAAAAAAAAAAAAGCATCGGCCTGCCCTTGTTTGGAGGAAATGATGCACCAGGGGAGGTTTAGTTGGATATTAGATAAAATTCCTGCATGGAAAGAGTTGTCCAAGGCAGTGGTGGAGTGCCCATCCCTGGAGGGATTTCAAAGCCCTGTGGATGTGGCACCTGGGGACGTGGGGCAGTGCCTGATGGTCGGACTTGGTGGCCTTAAAGGTCTTTTCCAGCTGTAAGGATTCCGGGGTTTTAGGATTCCACAGCTGTTAAATCACCATTCCCAAGGGGAAAGGAGCCTACATCTGCAGAAGGGGCTGAACCAAAGAATTCCCACCTACATTTACAGACCCTTTGTGAAGGTGCTGCTGCCAAAGGGACACCAGGGCTACCTGAGAGCCCTGGGACTGAGGCAGCAGGAGCTGTAAGGGCAAATGGGACTTGTCAGATCCTAAAGTATTCCTAAGTTATTCCATATTCTCTCATATCCACAAATGCACACAAAACCAGCCCCTCATCAGCACATTCCAACCCATCAGCGAGCAGCAAGTCCTACAAAATACATTTATTCCTCCTCAGAGGCCTCACCAGCAATCTGCTCCCACATCCATCGCTGCCAGGCTGGGATCCAGCTCCAAAAGATAACAGGGAATAAAATCCATGACTAAGAGGCACATTCCTCTTCCTCCCACCATGAAAAGTCCCCTCAAGCACCAGACCTGGCCACCCTGCTGACCCTGGGAATCAGAGGGAGATGATGCTCACGGATTGCTGGAGGCTTCCAGAAGAAATCCTACTTTTTTCATCATCATCATCATCATCATCATCATCATCATCATCATCATCATCATCATCATCATTATTATTATTATTATTATTATTTTTAACCACTCTCTGTAGAAATCTGTAAATAGAATTGAGCTGCCATTTGCTCCTCGTGCAGCCAAGTGGAAATGTGACATTTGGATTTCAGGAAGCTCCATCCACCTCTGCAAACACATCCCCTGCCTGGCTCACCAGGAGCCAGGAGAAAAGGAAAGGAACTTGGGAAGGCACAGGAAAAACAACAGCGGGGCTGCAGCGAGGGGGAGTGGGATGGAATGTGACACACAGCCAGGAAAATTCCAGTTTATCCCACTTCATGCTACTGCTGATGGAATCAGTGCTGGTTCTGCTGCTGATCACAAGACAAAACTGTTTCCCACTTTATCTCTTGGGAGGAAAATATGAATCCAGGGTTTTTAGCACTGGATGCTGCTCCCAGTGCCAGGGAGGCCTCACATCTGCAGGAGCACACCTGGAGCCACCCCACAGCCTCACCCAGGACATATTTTGTGTTTCTCAGTGAATTTTCACCCAGACCCCAGGTGCTCCTGTTTATGAAGTGGAGTGGAAGCAATCCTGTTCCTAAAGGGTTTAGGAAAAACCTGCAATTCTGAGAGAAATGGCAATTTGAGTTTGTTCCTCTTCCAGCTGTGCCCTTGGCTCTGCAGCTGCTCAGGAGCAGCTTCGTCAGCAGATCCCAGAGCTTCCCCTTCTGAGCCTCAGCCCTGACTCCGACTGGGACTGAACGTGGGATTGCACATCTGAATCCAAATCCACGTCTGTATCCCCATCCACATCTGCACCTACATCCTCATCTGCATTCCCGTCCCCTTCTGCATCTTCATCTGCATCCACCTCTCCAGACACATCTGCATTCCCTTTCCCAGCCACTCCAATTTCCATATCCACATCTGCATTCCCATCCCTGTCAGCATTCCCATCCCATCCACATCTCCAGACCCAGATCCAGCCACAATCCCATTCCCATCCAAATTCCCATCCCAGTCTGTATCCACAGCCCTGTCAGCATCTGCATTCTCATCCCCATCCCCTTCTGCGTCTGCATCCACACCCACATTGCCATCCCCTTCTGCATCCACATCTCCAGACCCAGACCCACCTGCATTCCCATCTCCATCCAAATTCCCATCCAAATTCCCATCCCATTCTGCCCCCACATCCCAATCCCCATCCCCTTCTGCCCCCACCTTCCCATCCCAGACAATCCCATGGCACTGTCCCAACGGCTATTTCCACCTCCTGCCCCATGGTCCTGCCTCTCCCAGCAGGCTTTCCAAGCAGGAATTTTGTACCCACTATAACCATGGAAAAATGTCTCAGCAGAATCTCGGGAAAATCAGCTGCAGATTCTGTCTCGTTCCCACATCAGCTCACTGGAGGGGAAAATATTTGCAGGAATATAACTTGTCTTTCAGATCCATTTAGCTCCTTCCCCAACAACCCCAAGGGCACAAATTATTTAGGAGCCTCTCAGGATGAAGAGCAGCAGCCAATATTCCCAACATTCTTGAGAATACGTGTCAGCCAACAGACAGTGCTGAGAGGTGTTACCACGGCCAGGACAAGAAATCAATTCCCAGCTCTTCTTCCAGCTCTGCTGCATTTTCCAGCTTTTCCTTTGTGTTCTGTTCTCTCAGCAATGCCTCAGCCCCAGCTCTGAGCTCTCAGTGCTGTTCTGCTGTTCCATCCTTGTATTCCGGCAAGAACAGAATCCCACAATGGCTTGGGTGGGAAGGGATCTTAAAAACCATCCCATCCCATCCCATCCCATCCCATCCCATCCCATCCCATCCCAGGGACACCTCCCACTGTCCCAGGCTGCTCCCAACCCCGTCCAGCCTGGCCTTGGGCACTGCCAGGGATCCAGGGGCAGCCCCAGCTGCTCTGGGAATTCCAGCCCAGCCAGGAATTCCCAATTCCCAATCTCCCATCCATCCCTGCCCTCTGGCACTGGGAGCCATTCCCTGGGTCCTGTCCCTTTGTCCCTTGTCCCCAGTCCCTCTCCAGCTCTCCTGGAGCCCCTTCAGGCCCTGCCAGGGCTCTGAGCTCTCCCTGGAGCCTTTCCCTCTCCAGGGGAACATTCCCAGCTCTCCCGAGCAGAGGGGCTCCATCCTACACCAGGACCTGTGTCCCCCCCACGCCTCCCAGAAAGCACCAAATCCCAAATCCATGAGCATTTCCATATTTTCCCACAGAAAGAGCAGGATCAGCTGTGTGCTCCCCACCTCTGCCAGCCCTTCTGATAACCGCCCCAGGATTATTTGCCATTAATTTTCCTCATGGATATCCCTCCCTCCTGGCTCCCAGTTTCCCTTCCTGCTGTTGGCATGGAAGTGTTTTCATTTTTCTGTTTTTTGAGCTGTTTCCCCCTCAGCAGGCCCCGCAGGCCGCGCTGCCCTGAGGCCTCCACCCGACCACGGCCTGCTCCACCTCCCCAGGTTCTCCCCACGATTAATATCTACATGCAGGATAAATTCCCAGCTCTGACCTGGGAGCAAACCGGCTGCCTGCAGTGGAATTGTTTGTTATGGAATTAAGCAGCTGTTTGTCAAAGGAAAAGGCTTTGGAGCGTTTTGTTCCCTCCTCCCAGCGCAGCCTCCCTCACCCAGAGCTCTGGGAACCAGCAAAGCTCTGCCTGCTCACAGATCCCACCTGAGCAGGTACAACAGTTCCAGTAGAAACACCACAAAATACCCAATAAACCCCTGTCCATCACTTCAAAACCAGGGAATGCTTTTTATGCCTATGGGGAATCCAGAGGAGCTGTGGCTGCCCCGTCCCTAAAAGTGTCCAAGGCCACCTGGATGGGGCTTGGAGCACCTTGGGACAGTGGAAGGTGTCCCTGCCATCCAATTAAGGATGATCCTTAATTTCCCTTCCAAGCCAAGCCGTTCCATGGTTCTGTGACTCGCTGTCAGCCCAGCTCAGAGCTGCATTCCCAGATTAATGAGGGGGCAGATGGAGGCCAAAAAAAAAGCCGTAAATAAATGCTTTGACTAATTCCGCCCTCTAATAATCCTCCAATTACTTCCAAATTTCCAAAGGACCCAGATGGAGCTGGCTGTTTTCTAGAGCTCATCATAAATTGCCTTGAAAAGAATCCCAGCCCTGTTATTCATCCCATTTGATTCCCGAGGTTGGCCGCTGCCTGGGAAATCATGGATCATTAATCAGCTTTTAACAGAGCCCTGGGAGAGGCCTCAGAAGCAATTCTGGCACCCAAAGGTTCCTTGGCTCTTTTCCCTCTCCAAAGGAATGCCAGAGATGTCACCTTCAGCTGTTGGAATGCAGTTTGCTGGACACAGGGACAGCGGGTGTCCTTCCCAATGGGGAAAAGTTCATCTTCATCAGCGGGGAAAGAGGGAATTAATTGGGAATTACAGCAGCACGTGGTCCCAATGGCCACAAAAACGGCATCTCCGTGTCCTAGCATTGGGAGGAAGAGGCATCTCCAGCAGGAATTCCTGGCCAAAATGCACAAATATCCTTTTTGTCAGGTTTTTAACGTTTTCCTTAGGAAGAGCTCCTGCCCTGCAGGTTAAAAGCCCCAGAGCTGAGCCAGGGGCTCCTCCCTGTGCGTTTTGGGGGCATGATCTGCCTTTAACCTGCAGCTTGCCTGTAACACCTCCAAAATACCAGTTAAAAATTAATCACACAGCAAAGTTTGATGGATTTCTGCTAACTGAGCTAATTCAGAATTGTAATTTAAGGCCCACGAAGGGAAGAGTAAAGCCTGATTAGGACTTGATACAAAGACATACGATGTTCACCTTCTGCTCTTGTAGGACTGAGGGAGGATTTGCTGCTGCAGGGAAAAGGATCCCCACAGCAACCTCTCCTCTTCCAGGACTGCAGAGGAAATGATGGAGCCTTGGGATGGTTTGGGTCAGAGGGGAAATCAAGGATCATCCCATCCCCCCCTGCCATGGCAGGGACACCTCCCACTGTCCCAGGCTGCTCCAAATCCCAATGTCCAACCTGGCCTGGGACACTGCCAGGGATCCTGGGGCAGCCCCAGCTTCGCTCCAAATACAGGGACAGCAGCTGGTTCACCCCATTTATCTAAGGAAAACTGATAAATGGGATAAATGGGCTGTCCTGATGTTCACATCTGGAATGGTGACAGCTGGCTGAGATCTGCAACCAGCCAGCAAATGGGGGCACAAAGGGGCTCAGCCCCCAGTCCAGGAGGGTCTCAGCTCTCAGGCTCTCCCTCTCCCTCTCCACTGCTGCTTTTCCGTGGAGGTTCAGCTGCCAGTTCAGGCTGGGAAATGCACAGCCCGGCGGGAGGGCTCGGCGCAGGCAGACAGAGCGTGGGGCTGCAGCTCCACCACCTCCAGCTCCCCGGGAGGAGCAGCCTGCAGCTATTTCTGGCATTAACACTTCCCCAGCACCAGCGCGGGGCTGGTCCTTGATTAAAGTGATGACGGCTGGAGTGCTCCAGAACGTTCTGGCAATCGCTGGCCAGGGAGCTGGGAATGTTCCCTGGAGAGGGGAGGGATCCAGGGAGAGCTCAGAGCCCCTGGCAGGGCCTGAAGGGGCTCCAGGAGAGCTGGAGAGGGACTGGGGACAAGGGACAAAGGGACGGGACCCAGGGAATGGCTCCCACTGCCAGAGGGCAGGGATGGATGGGAGATTGGGAATTGGGAATTGCTCTCTGAGAGGATGCTGAGGCAATTTTTCCATAAAAACCCATTTTGGTGAAAGAGAAAAAACACACAGCATTTCCTGGTATGGCAGACACAAAATGTGTCCTAAAAGTACCAACCATAGAAACACTTTATGAATCCATGAAAATACCACAGAATCCCAGAATTATTTGGGTTGGAAGATGATTAAAGACCATCTAATTCCAACCCATGGGGCAGGGACACCTCCCACTATCCCAGGGCCTCCAATCCCCATCCAGCCTAGCCCTGGGCACTGCCAGGGGTGCAGGAGCAGCCACAGCTTCCCTGGGAATTTGAACCCCTGGGAATTCCAGCACACAGAGATGTAACCCATGAAATCTGTGTGCAAAAGGGAACCACGATGATCTCTAGGATCCCTTCCAACCCAAACCATCCCACGATCCCATGCTCCAGGTCACACTCCTGTCAGTCAGACATGGTTTTATCCCGAACACTTCATTCCTCCTCACCCTGAGGAGCAATCCAGGCTCCTGCCCTGCTCCTCAATCCAGCCACGTTGTTTGTTTATCTCCGTTCCAGAAATACCTCCTGCGTTATTGCCACTGCTCTCCGGGAGCATTCCTGACATTTAAACAGAGCCATGACACCAAAGGTATTCTCCTTATCAGCCAGGCCTCTTCCAGGGGCACTGCTTAATCCTCACAGCCCCAGATTTCCCTGGCACCCTCAGCAGCTCATCCTGGTGTTTGCCAGGACCATCCTTAGCCCAAATCACAGCAGCTTTCCAAAATCCCAGGGAAGCAGCACAAGAAAGCACACCCCGCTCCTGCTCCCACATCCAGGGATGCAACGGGCTGCTGGCAGGTCAGGAACCTCCTTTTTTTTTGTACAAAAAAAAAAGAGGGGAAAATGAAAGCTTGGCAGCCTCCAGGGCTGCCCCTCCAGGCCTGGAGCAGGGTTTTCACCCTTTTGGGAAAGCAGAGGCAGGAGCAGCTATCTGGATCAAACATCCCATGCAATAACACACAATTCACGCCGTAATTAATCCTGGCTGAGAATCTGCCCAGCTATTTTTAACCTCTCCTGATTGTTTCTTTACATCCCAACCCTGGGCCCCGCTCCGTTCCCCTTCCCTAGGGCTGGAACTTGCCAGGGCCCATCCCGGCCCCTGCAGCTCCTGCCCTGGAGCAGGCTCCTCTCCCAGAGCCATCTGCCACCCTGCCAGGGCTGCACCACTGCCCTCCCAGCCGGCTGGACCGACCCAGCAGCACCAGCAGGGCAGCTCTGCACTCACTCCCTGCTCCAGCAGCTCCTGCCAGGGAGCTCCAGGAGGGCAGGGGGAAGGATGGAGGGAGGAGGGATGGGAATGGCAGAGGCCGTGGATGCCCTCTCCTTGGAGGGGGATATTCCCAGGCAGCTGGGGACGTGGGCAAAATGGGGTTTGGATAAAAACTGGCATTGCCCATCCATGCCCTGGAAAAATGCTCTCCAGAGCTCCCGTCAGCCTCAAGCATTCTCAGATTTTTCCTGACAGCACAGCCCTATGAAAACACTCCTTATGCTGAACAGAGAGTCCCAGACTGGTTTGGGCTGGAAGAGAAATTAAGGATCATCCCATCCCAGCCCTGCCATGGGCAGGGACATCTCCCACTGTCCCAGGCTGCTCCAAGAGCTGTCCAAGCTGGCCTGGGACACTTCCAGAGGACCAGGACAGCCACAGCCCCTCTGGGAATCTGTGCCAGGAAAAATCTCCTTCATGGAAAAGGCTGTCCAGCCCTGGCAGTCCCCATCCCTGGAGGAATTCCAAAGCCCTGTGGGTGTGGGGACATGGGGCTGTGGTGGCCTGGGCAGTCTGGGAATGGTTGGACTCCGTGGTGTCACAGAGATTTTCCTAAAAAAAAAGAGCTGGTTCTGCTTTTCAGGGAATTTGGGCTCCAAAGTGCAGCTGGAAATCAGGGGGTTCATTTGTAGCTCGATGTTGGGAATGGTGGGGAAGAGCCACAGGGAGAAAGGAATGTTCTGTTAAACCCCAGGAGATTGGTGAGGGTCAGAGCAACACCTGAGAGAAGTCTGGGGACCAGTGAGAAAAGGGAAAAAAAAAAACCAAACAAAAAAACCCAAAAAACCAAGCACATTTACAATAATTCCTGCTCTCCAGACGAGAACATTTTCACTGTGAGGCTGAGCCCAGCCCTCCCCTCCCCTGTCACAGCCGCTCCTCCAAACACCCACCCGGCCATATGGGCTCAGCACCAAAATAGAGCTTCCCTCTGCAGCCCTAAAAACACCTCGAGGAGCCAGAGACCTTCCTGGATGGAAATCCAGCTCTCTGCACGTGGAAAGGGACATTTCCTGGGGTGGCAGAGCACTCCTGGCTCCAGGGTCTGGGGATGATCCCTGAGTGCTGCCTCAGGGAGACCTGCTCCATGCCAGCACCCCATGGGAAAGGAATGGCTGGAGACTGATTTAAATAGAACAGAAAGCCAGCAGCCACTTTCTGAGCTGAAAATCATCTGTATCAACGTCAGGGCTGGTGCAGAGAGGGATCATCTGCCTCTGAGTGTCCAGAGAAGTTGTGGAATTCCCATCCCTGGAAGTGTCCGGGGTTGGACAGGGCTTGGAGCACCCTGGGATAGGGGAAGGTCCCTGCTGGATGAGCTCCAGGGTCCCTTTCCACCCCAACCAGCCTGGCATTCCATGACTTACAGAAGGCAGCACGGAGCTGAGTTTGGGAATAACCTCTCAGGATTTAGTGCTGCTGGTTTAACACAGGGATTGATTTGTTGAGTGTCCTAAAACATGGAACATTTTGAGGCCATCAATTCGTGCCCAGAACTGCTCCCAACAAGCTGCCCTGTGATTCCTGCTCCTAGCCCCCAAACCAACCATGGGAGAGGGAAAACAGCTGGAGCTGTGCCAGAGGGGGCTGGGATGGAGACCAGGGAAAGGTTCTGCTTCCCCCAGAGGTGCTGGCACTGCCCAGGCTCCCCAGCGAATGGGAACATTCCCGAGGCTGCCAGAGCCCCAGGAGCCTTCGGACAGCACTGCCAGGGATGCCCAGGGTGGGATTTTGGGGTGTCTGGGCAGGGCCAGGAGCTGGATCCAGGATCCTGTGGGTCCTTCCAGCTCTGATATTCCCCAATTCCACACAAACCTCATTCAGCATCCCCTCATTTAAAACTCCTGGAGAGCAGAGACTGCACTCCCGTGCTCCCGGGGTGTCCCAGGGCTGGATCCAGGGATGACCCCAGACCATGCATAATCCTGGCAGCCCTGCCAATCCCAATCCCCTGTTCTGAGGGATCCTTCTGCTCCTCTGTTCCCAGGCAGCTGCTGAGGCTGTGTTTGAGCAGCTCCTCACCTGCATCCATCTGTCTGGCACTGGAAACATCCCAGCTGCCATTCCCAGCATCTCCCAGGCCAGAACAGCTCCTGGCACGTATTTCAGACCTGTGCACAGCTCTAACAGCACATCCCCTGAACTAAACCCATCTCCTGAACTAAATCCATCCCCTGTCCCAAACCCATTCCCTGAACTAAACCTAACACCATCCCCTGTCCCAAGCCCATCCCCTGTCCCAAGCCCATTCCCTGTCCCAAACCCATCCCGTGTCCCAAACCCATCCCCTGAACTAACCCCATTCCCTGTCCCAAACCCATCCCCTGTCCCAAGCCCATTCCCTGTCCCAACCCCATTCCCTATCCCAAGCCCATCTCCTGTCCCAAGCCCATTCCCTGTCCCAAACCCATCTCCTGTCCCAAGCCCATCCCCTGTCCCAAGCCC
>VWZV01012963.1:2450-18491 GCA_013397155.1 Irena cyanogastra | reverse complement strand
CCCATCCCCTGTCCCAAACCCATCCCCTGAACTAACCCCATCCCCTGTCCCAAGCCCATCTCCTGTCCCAAACCCATTCCCTGTCCCAAGCCCATTCCCTGTCCCAAGCCCATTCCCTGTCCCAAACCCATCCCCTGTCCCAAACCCATTCCCCGTCCCAAGCCCAGCCTGCGGCACGCAGCCAGCAGGAGGGGCTGACCCACACTCCCTGCTGGCGTCAGGAGGACGCAGATTCCCAGGAAAGGGAGGGTCGGTGCTGTCAGCCCTGCGGGAAGGGCTGCCAGCCGGATCTGGGGCTGCACGGGGCTCTTCAGCAATGCACACACTCCGTGCTGGCCACAGCTGCACAAATACATGCAAATACCCTGGAATGTCAGACTCCCAGAGTGGTTTGGGCTGGCCAGGACATTAAATCCCATCCCATTGCTCCAGGGACACCTTCCACTATCCCAGGCTGCTCCAGCCTGGCCTGGAACACTCCCAGGGATGGGGCAGTTCCCCCTTCCCCTGCAGTGAGCAGAGATCTCACTGGGACTTCCCCAACCTGGAAAACCTTTTCCCCTAGGAAAAAATTCCCAAGCAGCATTTCCACACACTCAGCCATCCCATGCTGGATCTGCCCCTTGGTGACACATTTTCCTGACCCCCCCAGGCGACCCAGGTGCAGCTCCAGGTGCTCAGCGTCTCCAAGCTGCTCCTCCAGCCGCAGCATCCTGAAAGCTCCCCCCGAGGAGGGCAAACCTCCCAGAACACCTGGGACAGCAATCCCAAACCCCACAGGCCCGACAGCTCCTGCAGAGAGGCAGACGAGGCTCAGGGTTACGGGATGCTGCTCCCTCCCCGCGGCTCAGAGCCGGGGCTGGCACAGGGAAATCATTTCCTGCAGCTGGGCAGGAGGGAGGGGGGCGATCCCGATCCTGTCCCCAGCCAGGGAAGGTTAATTGCTAATTAGGGCCCATCCCCGGGGATGTGATGTCACCCAGCAGGCTCGTCATTCCCAGGAGGATCAATCCATCATTCCCAGGAGGATCAATCCCAATCCACGTCCCAGCCTGAGCTGCACACATACCCACATGCCTGCCAGGGGTTTCTAATTTTACATCCCAGCCTTGCCTGCCATCCCCATCGTGCTGATTTAGCTCTCCCCAGGCTGGCTTAAAAGCCTCCGAGTCTGGAGCGTTTTTGCCATTTTGGGGAGAACAATGCCTTTTATTTCCTGCGGGTTTCAGAGGGGCTGGGTACTTATGACACTGGCAGCTCTGGTGAGGGTTCCTTGCCTTTTCCCATCCCAAGTGTCAGGGCACTGCTCTGCTTCCAGCAAAATCCTGGCGGGCTGCAGAGGTGCTGCCACACCTCCACAGGATCCTGGCCTGTGTGGGAAGGGACCTTAAATCCCATCCCAGCCCTGCCATGGCAGGGACACCTCCCACTGTCCCAGGCTGCTCCAGCTGGCACTGGGCACTGCCAGGGATCCAGGGGCATCCATGGAATAACCTGGGCCAGGGTCTCCCCACCCTCCCAGCCAGGAATTCCCAATTCCCAATCTCCCATCCACCCTCTGGCAGGGGAAGCCATTCCCTGTGTCCTGTCACTTCTCATCCCTGGTCCCTCCCCAGCCCTCCCAGAGCCCCTTCTCATCTCTGGAAGTGTCCAAGGCCAGGCTGGATGGGACTTGGAGCACCCTGGGATGGTGGAAAGGCTCAGGGGTGGACGGGGATGAGCTCTAAGATCCCCTCACCACCCAACCCAGCCTGAAATTCTGTGATTTACATCCTTAAAGCTTTCTGGGGAGGAGCCACTGCTGCTCATTTCCCATCTTTTCCAACCCCCACCATTCCCAGGTGCCCAGTTTGGGATGAACAGGGAGGAGGCCCCAAAGCAGGAAGGCACAGCCCCCCAGCCCACCATCCCAGCCCTTCCACAGGCACTCCAAAGGGAATTCCCAGAGCCCCCAAAGGCAGCTGCTCCCGGCACACCTGGCCCAGACGCACCCGGCGCTCCCGGGGCAGCAGCGGCAGCGCTGGAAGGGTGGATCCCGCTCCCTGGAAAGCGTTAATTGCTTTGTTTGTGTTGCTGGGCTCTCAGGCTGATCCGCTCAGCACTAATGAGCCATTAACTCCCAATTAGGAGCCTCTCTCGGAGCACAGCTCTAATTCCAGGCAGTTCTGCTGATGAATTAATTACCAGGTGAGCTCAGCTGCCGAGCCCCGGCGCCCAGGGAATGGCATTCCCTAAGCACTGCTCCTGGGACACACTCCTGAGGGAGCACGGACACAGCGACGCCAAATCCCAGCGTGGGCCGGCTGGGAAGGGAGCCTAAATCCCATCCCAGGCTGCTCCAACCCGGCCACGGACACTTCCACAGCTTCTCTGGGAATTCTGTTCCAGGGCTTCAGCATCCCCAGAGCCAGCAATTCCTTCCCAATATCCACCCACAGCGGGAATCTGG
Organism: Irena cyanogastra; assembly: GCA_013397155.1. Taxonomy (NCBI): domain Eukaryota; kingdom Metazoa; phylum Chordata; class Aves; order Passeriformes; family Irenidae; genus Irena; species Irena cyanogastra. The sequence goes on along the minus strand of VWZV01012963.1, from coordinate 16,042 downwards.
GATGCTTTCACAGGCATCGTGGACCAAGCCACAGCTCCATGTTTTCCATGCAGCTTTAAATTCTTAACCTCGTCCAGGTAAAAAAGGGAAAATCCCCTTTTTGTCTGGCTGAGATCCTTGGCACAAAGCACTCCATGAATTTTTCTGAGCTTTCCAGCCTGCCCAGTGCCTGAGCAGCACTGGGAGAAGCAGCCAGGGGCAGGGAGATCGTGGGGAATATTAAATATCAATCTCGGCTCCTCCATCACACAGGGCACTGAACACGGAGTCAGCAATGTTCCACCGGGGGAAATTCCATCCCCAGCTCCGTGCCCCGGGAATTTAAAGGGTCTGCAGCACAGGCAGGAGCAGGAAAGGCTGCAAAGGAACATTGGGATGTGCTCAGCTCATCCCAAAGACGATGGGAAGAGTAAGGCCATGGGATAAAAGGGGAAAGGGAGGGATCATTCCCAGGGGTCTGAGTTTGGGAGTTTGGAGAGCTCTGGGATGTGTTTTTACCTGGGACCCAGAGCATGGCCCCACGGCTGCTGCTGAGCCAGGCACAGCATCCAGGAGCCACCACACAGCCAGAATCCCAGGAGCCACCACACAGCCAGAATCCCAGCATCCGAGGCTGGAAATGCCTTCCCAGGTCACTGAGTGCAACCGGTGCCCGACCCCCACCCTGTCACCCAGCCCAGGGTCAGGTGGGACACTGGGGAGGAATTCCTGCCGGGGAGGGGCTGGGCTGGAATTCCCAGAGCAGCTGGGGCTGTCCCTGGATCCCTGGCAGTGCCCAAGGCCAGGTTGGACAGGGTTGGAGCAGACTGGGACAGTGGGAGGTGTCCCTGCCATGGCAGAGGTGACACTGGATGGGATTTAAGGTCCCTTCCAGCCCCAACCATTCCATGACCCTGTGATTCCCTGATCTTTACTGCACTGACAACACATTTTGAATTTAAACATTTCAGTTATATTCCAGCTGCTCTGGGAATTCCGTGCCAGGGCCTGCCCTTCCTCCCAGCCAGGAATTCCTTCCCAATATCCCATTTAAATCAACTCCAATCCTTCAGCTTAAAGCCATTCCCTCTTGTCCTTGTCACACGCTCCAGAAGCCACGAGCAGCCCCACGGCCACCTCAGATCCCCGGGGAAGCCAAACCCGGGACACAGCCCCGAGCACGGAGAGCAGGAGATGGAGAGAGCCCTCCCTGGGACACGGAGCCGCCCCAGCTCCTTCATCACAATCAGCGCCGCCCATCCCGGGTTATTTATCCCGGAGCGGGATCCGCCCGCAGCCACAGATCGATATCTTAGCGAGGAGAGGAGAGGAAACCTCAGCAGGAAAATCGCTGCTCCAGAGGCTGCCCTGCTCCCCTCCGTTCATCCTGCACCTCCGGCTTATCCTTCCCCAGGCCTGTCCCAGTGGAGCAGGAGGGGATTCCTGAGGGTTTTGGGGTGCCTGGCTCACCCCAGAGCAGCCGTGGGACCTCTCAGCGTCCCAAAGTCATCACTGCCACGAATCCCAGAACATGGGATGGGTTTGGTGGGAAGGACCTGAAACCCCATCCCTTCCACCCCTGCCAAGGCAGGGACCCCTCCCACTGTCCCAGCTGTTCCAGCCTGGCCTTGGGCACTGCCAGGGATCCAGGGGCAGCCCCAGCTGCTCTGGGAATTCTGTGCCAGGGCCTGCCCTCCCTCCCAGCCAGGAATTCCTTCCCAATATCCCATTTAAATCAACTCCAATCCTTCAGCTTAAAGCCATTCCCGCTTGTCCTTGTCACACAGTGGCTCCTTGAACCGTTATCCTTCCTGACAAACCCTGAGCAGAACGAATCCTGGTAGGCAACAAATGGAATAAATCCCTAACACCAGCAGAATTCAGCAGGAGGGGCAGGGCAGAGGCACGGAGCAGATCCAGGAGCTGGGTGAGCACAGGGTGATTCCAGCCCAGGCTGCATCCTGCTGGCCACAGGCAAGGGCTGGCCCAGCTCTGCTCCACAACCAAAAATCTCCAGATAAATCAACCCCACGGAGCATTTTCCCATCTGGGGCCACAACTGTTTGTTTGTTTTTTGGTCGTTTTGTTTTTATCCTGCCAGTGCTGAATGCAGGGGCAGCCCCAGCTGCTCTGGGCACCTGTGCCAGGGCCTGCCCACCCTCCCAGCCCAGCCAGGAATTCCCAATTCCCAATCTCCCATCCATCCCTGCCCTCTGGCACTGGGAGCCATTCCTTGTGTCCTGTCCCTTTGTCCCTTGTCCCCAGTCCCTCTGCAGCTCTCCTGGAGCCCCTTCAGGCCCTGCCAGGGGCTCTGAGCTCTCCCTGGAGCCTTCCCCTCTCCAGGGGAACATTCCCAGCTCTCCAGCCTGGCTCCAGAGGGGCTCCAGCCCTGCAGTAGCTCCAGGTCCCTCTGATGTTGGCCCCAGGGCTGGGACAGCTCTGCAGGTGGGCTCTCACCTGAGCACAGGGCAGAGGGGCAGAATCCCCCCTGTCCTGCAGGTCCCAGACCCCAGAGGCACCTGGAGACCCTGACCCAGTGCCCTGGAGCCCATCCCTGCCCCTGGAGACCCTGAGCCAGTGCCCTGGAGCCCATCCCTGCCCCTGGAGCCCATCCCTGCCCCTGGAGACCCTGACCCAGTGCCCTGGAGCCCATCCCTGCCCCTGGAGCCCATCCCTGCCCAGATTTGGTGTGAAATCCTGGGGTTCACCCCCAGCACAGGGGCTGGGCTGAGCTCGCTCTGCTGGGAGCTCTGGGATCTGCTCCTCTCCTGCCCCATGTGTCCAGGAGCTCCAGAGTCACTCAGGCTGGAAAACAAGGACAAGCAGCCTGTAATAAATACTGCAATTAGAGGAGGGAGCTGTTCCCAGCATCCCCAGAGCCTCTCCCAGGGCTGCAATGGCACGCACAGCTCCAAACCTGTGGAAGCCCCTCACGGTCACTGACGGGCTTAGTCTGGACTCCCAGATTAACTCAGAGCAGGGCAGCACCATGACCTGCCCTGGATGCCCCCAGGGGCAGCTCAGTGTTCAGTAAAAAGGGACAGCCCTTGTCCCCATTCCCAGGAAGGGTGCAGGGATCAGCCAGGAGCGGGCAGGGCTGCACCCCTCACCCCTTCCTCCTCCCCAAACCCCCCAAAACCAGCCTGGAGCACAGGGAGGGGAGGCAAGAGGAGCCCCCAGCCCCCCAAAACCCCCAAAACCAGCCCGGAGCACAGGGAGGGGAGGCAGCAGGAGCCCCCAGCCCCCCAAAACCAGCCCGGAGCACAGGGAGGGGAGGCAGGAGGAGCCCCCAGGCTCTCTCCAGCCCAAGCACAGCTTTCCCTCCATGAGTTCCCAATTCCTTCTGACATTTTGGACGCCTCTCCTGGAATGTCCCAGCGTTTCACCCACGCCAGGCCTCTCCCTCTTCTCCTGCCAGCCACTTTTATCATCACTGACTCTGCAGCAGCTTGGATTGTGTAACACACAAGGAGCCAAACCAGCGCTTTTCCCTTAAACCTCACCTTAAAATCACCCCAAGAACCAGCAGCAGGCACAAAGCCAGGCCTAAACTACAACTGGGTTATGTCAGCCCTAAACTGGGAGTGCCCAGCTGGGACAAACCCGGCAAAACAACAAGGCCAGGCTTAGGTTGCTCCCTTAGGATGAGCCCCCAGGAGCTGTGGGAATGCTTGGGGTGGGGTGGACGAGAGGGGCTGGGAGGGAAATGGGGCAGGGAAGGGGCTCAGGCTGGAGCAAAGGAGGATCCAGAGGGATTTTTCCCTCTCTGGAATTCCCTGCCAGGAGGGGTCGGGCTCTGCTCCAGGGAACAGGGACAGGAGGAGAGGGAACGGCCTCAGGCTGGCCCAGGGGAGCTCAGGGTGGATATTGGGGAAATTCCTGCAGGAAAAGGTGCTCGGGTGGAGTCCCCATCCCTGCAGGGATGCCACAGCTGAGCCCCTCAGCCCACAGCACACCCCACTTCCCAGGAATTCCAGGGTTCAAGCCCCTCCAAAGGCAGAAGGAGCCCAGAGTGAGCCACGAGGAGAGCTCAGGGGTTTGAGCCTTTCCCAAAGGAGACCTCGAGTGTGGCTGCTCAGGGACTGCAACAACTGCACTGGGAAGGCCAGCTCAGCTGGAATCCTGGAATTCCAGAAGGGTTCAGGCTGGAAAAGCCTCTCAGAGCACCGAGTCCCACCATCCCCAGCAGTGCCAGCACTGCCCCTGTCCCCAGTGCCACATCCACAGGGCTGTGACATCCCCAGGGACGGGGACTCTGTGCCAGGCCTGGACAGCCCTATTCATGAGGAAATGTTCCCAAAAATCCAACCCAACCCTCCCCTGGTGCAACTGAAGCCATTCCCAAGGCAGGATCCCTCAGGAGCCCGCGGGGAGGCAGCTGGGAGGGAGCTGGGATATTGAACACCCCAGCCCGCCGTGCAGAGCTGGAAACAAAGAACAACAAGCACAGAAGAATCCAGGCCGAGGAGCAGGTACCCATGGAAAAGGCAGCTGGGCATTCCTGGCAGGACTGGAGCAGCACATCTGCCCGAGGCACGGGCCCTGCTGCAGGTCACTGAAACAATCAATAAACAATGCTGAGGAGGGATCGGTGGGCTGCTGACAAAAACCTCTGACAGCAGCATCCATAATTCACCCAGGGCAAGCACCCAGGGAAAGCTGCACTGCCAGAGGAGCCAGGAGGGAAACCAGGAGTGGGAAGAAGTTGCTGCAGAGAAAAAATGGCTCGGATTTCAATGCAATGGAGGATTCAGGGAGCCACTGCCTGACAAGGACAGGAGGGGATGGCTTTAAATGGAAGGATTTAGGTTGATTTAGGTGGGATTTTGGGAAGGAATTCCTGGCTGGGAGGGGCTGGGATGGAATTCCCAGAGCAGCTGGGGCTGCCCCTGGATCCCTGGCAGTGCCCAAGGCCAGGCTGGAGCACCTGGGATGGTGGGAGGTGTCCCTGCCCATGGAATGGGATGGGATTGAAGGTCCTTGCATCCCAAACCATTCCAGGATCCTGTGAATCAGCACCACTGGAGCAGTGCAGGGTTTTAGCTGTCCTTGAATTTCTCCAGCAGGAGCAGCCTGGGGCTATATTTAGCCAGCAGCATCCTCACAATCCCAGCACTCCAGCAGAAATTCCAGCCCTCTGCCTTCCCCTTTCCCACCCCAGCATTCCCAAAGCCCGCTCCAGCTGCAGCAGGACACAGGATATTTATATTTATTCCCTTTTCCCTGCTCTGCCCCCAGCTCCTGGCAGCAGGTGCTGATCCACAGCAGAGACCGAGCTCTGGTGCTCCCAAAACGATCATTCCTGCTCAGAACCCAACAACAATCCCTGGAAAAACGGGTCTCACGGGGAGCCTGCTGCTCCAGAGGCTCTGGAAGCACTGGCTCAGCACGAGGAGCCGCTCAGGCAGAAGGAATTCTGCGATCAGGCGTGAGCAGGAGTCGTGGCAGAGCCGCGGGTTCAGCTCAGTCACCGGCACCGCGATCATCCCTGGGGAAGGGGAAGCTCAAAATCACTCCCAGTGTTCTCTCCTGGGCCTCCAGAGAGATCTCAGGGACAAAAGGAGGGAGCAGGGAAGGCCTGGTGCAGGGAAACAGGGACTGGGGAATCGCTGCCTCAGGCAGGAGGAGGGAGCGTGATCCAAGAGAAAAGTTATGTAAGGGATGGATCCCAGAATCCCAGGCTGCTCTGGCCTGGGACAGAGCCCAAATCCCAGGCCTGCCATGGCAGGGACACGTGCCCCTGTCCCAGGGTCCAGCCTGGCCTGGGACACTGCCAGGGTACTGCTGTTCCCAACCTCTCCTCTCCACCAGACCCTTCCCTGCATTTTCCCAGCACATTCCACCTTTCCCTCAGCTTTACAAATCCCTTCTTCCCCTCCTCCAGCCCAGCAGCTCTGGGGGGAGAAGGAACCTGGAGCTGAAGGTCCCAATCCCAGGAAACCCCAGCTCTGCCAGGGCCAAACATGTTTGCCCACGTGACCAAAAACATTGGATTTTCCACGGACGATTTCCTATAACGGCGGCACTGGGAAAAGATCTGCGGGATGTTCAGCCCTGGAAGTTTTAAAGGAATATTTTATCATGCTCAGGCTGTGCTTAAAAGTATTTGAAATAAAATAAATGCAATTTCAAAGCTACTGTCAATATGTGAACTGCTGAATCCTCTTTTCCTGTCGCCCTCCCATTCAACACACACAAAAAAAAAAATCCCAAAATCTGAATGGAAAGATTAAAAAACCACAAATAAATGGACCTTTAAAAGTCCCTTCCAACCCAAACCGTTCCAGAACTCCTGTACTTTATGCTCCACCTTTAAAGCTGCTGAATTTGTATTGAGGTTTCTCACTGACCCTGAGAACAGACATCCAAAAAATCCCATTTTAAAGGGAATTATCAGAATCCTGGAAATTTTCCCATCTGTCCCAGCTCTTTGATCCCTCACGTTGCTGCACTCCGAGCTCACCCCCACGGATCTGAGAGAGCCCTTCCTGTGGTTCCAGAATTCCAATTTAAAAGCAAAACCAGAGGAAAAGGCCTTTGATGCCATCCCTATTTCTTTAATTAAAAAGCCTGGCAGGCTCTGGAGTTCTTTAATCAGCAAATCACAGGAAGAGGTTTCCAAAATAAATTTAACGAGTTTGGAAAACGGACGCACAAACCATCCCTGCAGGGTTTTGTCTGCTTCAGGTTCCTATTAATGGCTTGTTTTTCAGGAATTTGAGCAGCTTATCAATAAACCGCAGGATAACACAAAATTATGAAGGGGTTACATAATCCCAAACACATCCAGAGGCAAATCCCAGCAGGAAAATCCAGGATGAAAGTCAAATTCTCCACAGGAATGGCACCAGGAAGCTCTGCTGACAACGGAGCTTCCACTTCTGCATCCCAGCAGTGGGAAATGAGGACAGAAGGGTTGGGAAATAAACCCTTGGAATGTTCTTCCCCATTGCAGCTTATCCTAATAACGGAGGGTGGAAGAGATATCCGAAATAACCCGGAGTGATCAGCACTGACCCTCGGGAATCATCACCAGCTCCTGTGCTGAAAAGCCAAAAATCATCCCCTGGGAAAGGCTCCAGAGCATGGGAACAGCCCCAGTGCCAGAGTGGGGCTCCTGCAGCTCCTGGGGGCTGGGATTGGGAACTCAGAGCACTCCCCACGCAGGAAATTTAGGTCAAGGAATCATGGAATGGTTTGGCTTGGAAGGGACCTTAAATCCCAAACCCCAGCTCTGACAGCTCTCACTGTCCCAGCTGCTCCAGCCTGGCCTGGGCACTGCCAGGGATCCAGGGGCAGCCCCAGCTGCTCTGGGAATTCCAGCCCAGCCAGGAATCCCTTCCCAATATCCATCTAAATCTTCCTTTTTTAGTTAAAAACCATCCCAAGGAACCAGCTCCATCATCCTGGGATTCCTAAAAAATCCTTCAGAGGAGACACTTCCCTAGAGGAAAGGCCTGGCTGGGACCTGGGCAGGGAAGGAGAGCCCAGCTCAGCCCTGCTGCTCTCCACATGGAATTCCAGGGAGGACCAGAAGCTCCCAGGGAATTCCAGGGAGGACCAGAACCTCCTAACTGGGAATTCCAGGAAGGATCAGAAGCTCCCAGGGAATTCCAGGGAGGACCAGAAGCTCCCGGGGAATTCCAGGAAGGACCAGAAGCTCCCAGGGAATTCCAGGGAGGACCAGAAGCTCCCAGCTCCCCTCCTCCCTGCAGGAATTGGCTGGATCCATTTCCCACATCTGTTCCTCCTGTGGCTAAAGGAGGGTGGGGAGAGCAGGAGGGATGTGGGTATTTCCCAGAATTCTGATTGCACTGGGGAGCAGCACGTGAGCTCCATCCAGGAGAAACCATCAGGATCCTGTTCAGCCAGGGAAGGCATTGGAAAGGGGGATTTCCATCAGCCAGGTGGGACTGGGCAGCCAGAAAATCCCACTTAACTCACCAGGAACCTCCCAAAAACCCTCCAGGCACAGCCAAATTCACTGGGAACATTTCCTCATTATCCAAACCCCCCAGTGCTGGAGCTGATCAAAGGCAGGGATTAAAGCAGGGAAGGAAGTTCAAGGAAAAAATTCCTCCCAAGCACCTGCTGGAGCCAAGCAGGAGGCTCCAAACCCACAGGAAAAGAGAGAGGTGCCTCAGACCATGGATACTGAGATTCCTAAATCCCTGTTTGTTATAAGACTGGAGGGAGAAACCCAGCACTCGTGACCTGGGAAGGGTTTGCAGCACAGGGAGATGGGGGAGGAATGGAATGGGAATTACCTGGGGAATGGGAAGGAAACTGGATCCTTCAGTGACTGAAGGAAGGGAAGTCAACAGGAAAAAATTCCTCCCAAGCACCTGCTGGAGCCAGCTGGAGGCTCCAAATCCACAGCAAAGCCAACTCAAACCGTGGATATTTGGATTCCTAAATCCCTGATTATTACAAATGCAAAACAGAGAGGGAGAAACACAGCCCTGAGTCCTGATCCTGCCAGTGCCTGTAATTCCCTCTTATCTCTTATCCCATCCCTGGCAGCGACCCAGGCCAGGCTGACCTCATGGATCACCTGCTCCTGGACACGGTGGTCCAGCTGAATTCCCTCCAAATTATTCCACACAGAGAAAAAAAACCTGGGCTTTGTAGATCTTTTAACTTTTTCCAGGTCCTGTCAAAGCTGAGGCTGATCCTTCCAGGCCTTCATCCCAATTCCAGGGTCACGTTCCCAGTACTCCACCTCTCCAAAACCCCTGAATTAATCCCATTTTTCCCTTCCCAGAGGCATCCAGGGGTGTGAGCCATAGGAAACGCATCCCATTATCCTCACTATTTCATGCACATTTAATCCAGGGATGCCAATGTCTGCTCATGGACCCCAGGAAAAGCAGGAAAACCTGGAAAACCTCTGCTCCTCCAGAGCCTGGGGCTTCCAGGGGAGGGATGGGAGGGGAAGTGCAACATTTGCTGGGAAAGGCCTGGGACTGTGAGGAGAATCTGGAATTTCTGCAGGATTTGAACCCATGGAAGTGTCCCCTCTTCCCTGAAACCACAGCAGCACCTCTGGGTTCCCTAAAAACCCACAGCAGCATCCCTGGGTTCCCTAAAAACCCACAGCAGCATCCCTGGGTTCCCTAAAAACCCACAGCAGCATCCCTGGGTTCCCTAAAAACCCACAGCAGCATCCCTGGGTTCCCTAAAAACCCACAGCAGCATCCCTGGGTTCCCTAAAAACCCACAGCAGCATCCCTGGGTTCCCTAAAAACCCACAGCAGCATCCCTGGGTTCCCTAAAAACCCACAGCAGCATCCCTGGGTTCCCTAAAAACCCACAGCAGCATCCCTGGGTTCCCTAAAAACCCACAGCAGCATCCCTGGGTTCCCTAAAAACCCACAGCAGCATCCCTGGGTTCCCTAAAAACCCACAGCAGCATCCCTGGGTTCCCTAAAAACCCACAGCAGCATCCCTGGGTTCCCTAAAAACCCACAGCAGCATCCCTGGGCCAGCTCTCCCTTCCCCAAACCCAGCCCTGCCCTCTCCTCCTTTCCTCCTCTCCCTTTGCTCCCACGGGAGGATTTTTCCACCTTTCCCATCCTTTCATTCCCGCCTGTTTTATCCAGATCCAGCACATTTTGCTCTGTTCTGCCCAATTTTCAGCTCAGCTCCCAAAAATAGGTCATAACATTTGGAACCTTATCCCAATTAGGCTTTAAAGACACAGAAATTCCTTTTTTTTTCCCTTTTTTTTTTTTGCCCATTCCCCGTATAATTTCCAGGTCAATAATATTTCCCAAAACAAAGCCGGGGTTTAAAATTCCAAGAGTTATTTACAAATTAGCTTTTCTTCCCTCATTTTGCTTGGAAGTAATTTTTTGAGGAATGGAAACAAGAAACCTGCAAGGTCTGGTCTGCAGGTCAGGCCTGCAAGTTTTCCATCAGCTTTTCCAGGGAATTTTTAATGGAAATATCACAAAATTTTTAGGGAAGTGTCAGGGAGTCTTTAGGGAAATATCAAGAAGATTTTGGGGAAGTGGCAGGAGGATTTAGGGAAATATCAGGGGGTTTATAGAGAAATATCAGGAAGTCTTTATGAAAATATCAGGGTTTTTTTGGGAAGTATCAAGGAGATTTTAGGGAAATACCAGGAGGTTTTTAAGGAAGTATCAGGAAATTTTTAGGGAAATATCAGGGAGGTTCAGGGGAAATATCAGGGAGTTTTTAGGGAAGTATCAGGAATTTTTTAGGGAAATATCATTAATTTCTTAGGAAAAATCAAGAATTTTTTAGGTAAATATCATTAATTTTTTTAGGGAAACATCAAGGATTTTTTAGGGAAATGTCATGAATTTTTTAGGGAAACATCAAGAATTTTTTAGGGAAATATCAGGAATTTTTTAGGGAGACCTCAGGGGGACTTTATGAAAATACCAAGGAGTTTTGAAAGGAATATCAAGGAGATTTTAGGGAACTATCAGGGAATTGCTAGGTAAAGATCAGGGCTTTTTAGGGAAGTATCTGGGGGGTTTTATGGAAACACCAGGGAGTTTTTAGGGAAGCACATGGAGGGTTCTCTTCCTCTCTCCTGCCCGGGGAAGCAGGATGGGAACACTGGCACTGCACAGCATGGCCCCAAAATGGATCAAAGGTGTCCTGAACATCCCCTGTGCCCAGCAGCAGCTGGGAAATGCAGGAGCTCCACATCCCCATCCTGGAAGGCACCAAAATCCAGCCCTTGGAGAGAGCTCAGGGCCAAAATCCAGCCCTTGGAGAGAGCCCAGGGCCAAAATCCAGCCCTTGGAGAGAGCCCAGCACCAAAATCGAGCCCTTGGAGAGAGCCCAGCACCAAAATCGAGCCCTTGGAGAGAGCCCAGCACCAAAATCGAGCCCTTGGAGAGAGCCCAGGGCCAAAATCCAGCCCTTGGAGAGAGCCCAGGGCCAAAATCCAGCCCTTGGAGAGAGCCCAGGGCCAAATCCCCCTGCAGAATCCCCAATCCAGCTGGCCCCAAGCACTCCCGAGGTGCTGGGGCTCTCTCCAGGGGGGTGAGAGCCCGGGGCTCTCCGAGGCCAGCCGGGAATTCCGGCCGGGCCGGCGCCACTCACCCGTGGTCTCGACGATGCCCTCGAGGATGACGACGATCTCGAACTGCTCGGTGTGCATGCTGCGCTGGGACAGGTCGTAGAAGGGGCTCTTGGAGTCGATGACGTGGCAGATGGTCAGGGGGGACACCAGGAAGAGCTGGTCAGCCCCCGTGCTGAAGCCCACGTCCAGCTCCAGCTGGTCCAGCGGCAGGAATTCTCCCTCCGGGGTCTGGCGGGACTGCGAGGGACAAGGAGGGGAAGGGACCTTGGAGCTCCCCGTCCCTGGGAGCGCCCGAGGACGAGGCTTGGAGCAGCCTGGGACAGCAGAATCCCTGCCCGTGGGATGGGATTGAGATCCCTTCCTGCCCAAACGTTCCAGGATTCTGGGATTTCGCCAGGTGGAGTCGGGGTTGAGGACAATGCAGTGCTTGGGGACACAATCCGGGGAAACGGGGTGAGCTCCGGGGGGAGGGAAGGAAATCCCAGAAAGTTTGGGTGGAAAAGCCCTCCAAGGTGGATTCCCAACCATTCCCAGCACTGCCCCAGGTCCCCAAGTGCCACATCCACGGCTTTGAAGTCCCTCCAGGAGTGTGACTCCATCCCAGGCCTTGCAATCCCTCCAGGAATGGGACTCCACCCCTGCCTGGGCAGCTGTGCCAAGCCTGGCCTCCCTTCCCCTTCCCATGGAAAAATCTCTCCCAGTGCCCAGCCCAGCTCCAGGTTAAACTCCTCCGGCACCACTGCTGCTCTCCCTCCCCCGGAATTCCCGGGAATCCAGCACTTCCCTCCCAGCCCTGCAGGGATCCAGGTGTTCCCAGACCCAGCTGGGATGTCACGCACTCCCAGCTGCTCCCAGGGAATTGAGATGGAATTCCAGAGAACCCAAATTTGATTTTACACCTCCCCGAGTCCCGGAGGAATCCAACCCCAGGCAATTCCAGAGGGAACATTGTGCAAAGGAATGAACCCTGAGTGACTCCTCTGCTCCAAGTGATGAGGGGGGAAAACTCAGGAATTCTGAGCGACATCCAAGCTCTTTCCAATCCCAAAAATCCATCCCAAAATTCCCACTACAGCAAAAGAGGCGCTGCACAGAATTCCCACTTTAAGGCTTTGGGGTTGCTTTTGCTCCTGGCCTGAGCTCAGCAGGAAAAATAAAGGAATATTTCCTCCATGGATTAGGATTTCCAATTCCACCCAGCCCTGCAGGAAAAGAACCTCTTCCCGAACAAAAACCCTTCCCAAAGGAAATCTGAGCCCCAGGTGGGAGCCAGCCCCCAGCCCGGCAGGAGCTCCGGGGAGGGAGGAATTCCCAATTCCCGAATTCCTGCTCCAGGCAGGGAGGAATTCCCAATTCCCGAATTCCTGCTCCAGGGAGGGAGGAATTCCCAATTCCTGAATTCCTGCTCCACACCCCATGGGAGGGAGGAATTCCCAATTCCCGAATTCCTGCTCCAGGGAGGGAGGAATTCCCAATTCCCGAATTCCTGCTGCACACTCCAGGCAGGGAGGAATTCCCAATTCTGAATTCCTGCTCCAGGGAGGGAGGAATTCCCAATTCCCGAATTCTTGCTGCACACTCCAGGCAGGGAGGAATTCCCAATTCCCGAATTCCTGCTGCACACTCCAGGCAGGGAGGAATTCCCAATTCTGAATTCCTGCTCCACACCCCTCGGGCAGGGAGGAATTCCCAATTCCCAAATTCCTGCTCCGGGGAGGGAGGAATTCCCAATTCCTGAATTCCTGCTCCAGGGAGGGAGGAATTCCCAATTCCCGAATTCCTGCTCCACACCCTGTGCTCCTGAAATCCGGCCAGGCCTGGCTGCAATCCCTGCTTCCTCCTTTTCCCTCTTTATTTCCCATTTATTGCTTTCCTTCCGCCCTTTTTCCTTTTTTCTCCTTCTCCCTCTTTTTTTGTTTTCCTTTTCCCTTCTTTTTTTCTTTTATTTCTTTCTTTTATTTTCCCTTTTCCCCACTTTCTTTATTCTCCCTCCCGTGGGTTCCTTTTATTTTCCCTTCCTTACTTTTATCTTTTTTCCATCTTTAATTTTCTCTTTCTCCTCTTCTTCCCTTTTTCTTTTATTCCCTTTTTTAGCCTTTCCCCCTTTCATCTTCCTTTTCCTTTTATTTTCCTTTTTTCTCTGCTTTTTCCTTTTCCCTCTTTTTTCATTTTATTTTTCCTTTTATTTTCCCTTTAATTTTCCTTTCTCCCGTTTTTTTCATTTTACTTTTCCCTTTTATTTTCCCTTTTTTCCCATTTTATTTTGCTCTTCCCCCATTTTCCCTTTTTTTCTCCTAATTTTCTTTTTTTTGGCTTTTTTTTCCCCCAGGAGGCCTGGCCTGGCACTGCTTTTCTTCCAAGCACAAACCTTTCCTTTCCCAAATTTCAAATCTTTTGGAGCCACACGAGGTTTGAAGCTCCAACTTTTAAAATTCCCCTTCTGGCACTTCCAGAGCCAAAAAAAAAGCAATTTTCAAATGCTGGCCTAGAAATGACTAATTTTTGATCTTTTATACCTTAAAATATATTAAATTATTTAAATGTATTTATA